>JABCKD010001079.1:0-43136 GCA_013186415.1 Fusarium sp. NRRL 66088 | reverse complement strand
AGTTTAAACAATCTATCCAATGCCCGGCATCGGCTCGGTCAAGGGTTAGATCTTGCGGGGACGAGGCTTTTGTTCAAGTGTGGTCATGAGGTCAAGTAGTAGCCCAGCACGACATGGGTGCAAGGGATAGGTCGAAGGGAGGGAGGGAGGAGGGGGGGGGTCACCGCCGTTGTTCTACAGGGTAACTCACACCACTTGCAACGAATACAAAGACAAAAAGACAAGGACACACCGGCAGAGACCGAACAATGTACATCATCCGACCTTGCGGGTGGCGCACCGGCCGATCGAGCGGGACGAACCTAACGGTGAGAAGATTGGACGTTTGGTCCGCTATCTTTTTGAGGGAAAAAAGGCAAAGTGTGGCTGAACTGATGGGGAGAGGCACATGATGCAAGCTATGGTTCACGAGTCGTGAGACAGACCGACTCTGTCCTCATCACCAGGTTTCACCAAGGGTAGCTTAGCCTGATTATGATAGGGATAGGAGATATGGACGAACACACTTCAAGATAATTCATTGGGCACGTACGCCATCAATGAGCTCCATCCCATTGAAACCCCCCCGAGGTCACCACCCCAGTTAAGCTGCAGAAAATATTCTACCAGGACCCATCAGCTGCGTAACCTGTTGCTGCACCTACTGTACCTACTCAAACGCTTCAATCCCGCAGAAACCCTAAAACGCCAAACCAGCCCCGAGATCTAACTTGGCTAAACCACTTTTTTTTATTGTCTCTCTGTCCCGCTACGCCCTCGTACTCGGCTTCAGAGTCTCCCATCCTCCCACCTCCTGACCTTCGTCCAGCGAGCCTAGCAGGTCCATGGTCCCCTGCTGCTGTTGTTGATGCGGCTGATGATGATGCTGCTGCTGCTGCAGGTGCGGTTTCGGATGCACGGGTGGTGCCGCTCGGCGTCCACCTTGGACATCCCCACCCATCATCCCGGGTAAACCCACTGCTCCGACCGGAGTTGACGGCTTCGGGCTCGAGCCGTTCATCCCGGGTTTTGGCCCTGCTACGGGCTTTCGCGCGGGTGCGGGTCCAGCTCCGTGAGGATGAGAGCTTGCTACTAGACTGGCCGTAGCTGCCCTGGTGGGCAACGGAGGACGAAAGTCATCGTCTACAGTGCTGCTGTGGCTTCCAACCGGACTTGATATGGGGGATATCGTCGCCAGATGTGCTGGCTTCTTTGCCACTGGAGGTGCCGGCTTCCCACTCTTGCCGTGCTGATGCGAGGCATGTGAAGTGTGAGAGGCTGCCGAAGTTGGTCGAAGGGGCGTTGGCAGCGGCTGTGTCTGTGTCCTATTAAGTCCAAAGCCATTGCTGTTGCTGCCGATTCCCTGTCCCACTCCTGCAGTCTGCCGCCGCGGGGGTGGAGGCGGCGGCGGCGTTTCTCCCCGGCTGGCTGGTCCATGATCGTCCATCAGGGCCAGACGCCCAACCTTGGCTGGTAAGGTCGATGGATCATATGGCGGGGGTAGCTTTCGAGGTGGGATGCTCGAAGCTGATGCCATGGCATGAGGCAAGTTGACCTTCTCAAACGGCGAGCTCGACATGCTTGACAAGGACGCCTTGGAAGATGACCTAGGGATTGATATCCAGTCCGGTTCTTCGGCTTGACCAAATGGATTCGATGGGCGACTGGGGTTAAGAGAAACCATCTGCCCATTCCTGGCCTTGGGAACAGGCACTGCCGCACGAGCAGGCTGTCTGTTGTCGAGCCACCACTTCTGGCGATCCGAACTAGCCGGCGGCAGTCCCGGTTCTATTGAGTCGTATCCGATCAAGTCTTCATCATCGCTGTCTTCTCCCGTGCCGAGATGCGCTGTAGCGTCACCAACCTCGGACTTCCGGCGCTGATAGAGTTCTTGGCTGATTGACTCCCGCCGAGATTCATCCACAATGCTCACCCTGCACTCAAAGGCAGCATGCACCGGTCGGTGGTCTGAAAACTTGAGAGGCGCCGAGTCGTACAGAACTTGCCTGAGGTTAGGGCCCTTTCTCAGAATGCGATCTGTCCAAGCGGGAATACGAGCTTTTTCACTAAGATCATGTTAGTAACAATAAGTAGACAAGTAGTTATGGGCAAGCATACGAGGTATCGTAATCATCAGTCCCAATGTCAAACTTGTACGTGGGTGGAAACATAATGCGAGCTTCCGAATAGAACGGAAATGACAAGCCAGCCACCATCTGGAGGTTGAGTTGGTCATTCTCGTACAGAGCCTCAAAGTCACGCTTTTTGACTAGAGCCTTTGCAGTTTCCAAACTCAAGCCGATGCGATAGTTGAAGTCGCCCAGCCAGATAACGGCATCTGTTCGTGTTAGTATGTGCCCTCTCCATCATACAGTAAGTGGCTGCCGGCTCTGCAAAGCTTACCGTGATCATCGATGCCTCGGTTCCTCTGAAAACGTAGACCATGATGAATCGTTGCATAGTCCCGATTGCGATCCTCATAGTTTGAAAAACCCGCTGCCAAATGCGCCGTGACGAAGCAGATGTGAGTGTTAGCGTAATCGAATCGAATCGCAACAGCTCCCTTGTTTCCAGCCATACCAGACATGCCAGTCTTTTTCACGCTGCCTTCAACGTTCTTAATGTTGGCTAAACTGGGCGTCTTTACAAAGATGCATAGTGCTGCTCCGACGAGCTGCCCGCTTCGTAGTAGCACATACTTCTCACCCCCTAATCGCTTCTGTCGATCATTGAGGTTGCTCTTGACAGCTTGCTCCCACAGGTTCTTCCGCGATGGGTCACTGTTCATGATTTGCTGTGGACTGAGCTCCACGATTTCCTGGAAACCGACCACATATATATCTGGCTGAGCGTCACCCAGAGACTCGGGGAATAGCCACGGACCGAGGTCATGATCGACGCCTTCTGTTCGGCCGTTGAGGTTAAACGTGCCAACCCATATTGTGATACCGTTGTACGAAGTGAACTCGCCGCCTCGCTTCGCCAACTCGGATGACACAAAGTCGCTGATGGGATCAAACAAGTGAACCGGTGCTTGTCCAACAAGACGGCCCAAGAGCATGTCAATGGTGATTTGGCGAGAAGGGTCGAGGAAGTTGTTGTGGTAGATGCGCTGAACAGACTTGCGCACATCAGCGACAGCACCGGATAGAGACATCTTTCCATGGCGTGTAAATGACGACTTCAATGCTCCCGTTCCCGCGTACGTTTTGGACAACGAGTCACCGTTGTCTGCCCATAAACTGGAGTGCCTCATCCAAAAGTCAGAGGCCGCGAATTCGCCCCGGTGTCCCAAGAAGGCTTCGACAGCCATTTGTGAGATCATGGTCTGAATGAGGTTGGTTCGGTCCAAGCAATCCAGACAATTGGTTCTGAAAACACCCTCCTGTTGAAGAACAACTATCATGCGTGCATGTCCAGAGCCATCTTGGTCCTCCCGTGGGTCACTTGTCTCCTCCGCTAGGAAATAGGCAAAACCATCGGTGGAGTCCTCAATATAGCGGCGGATATCTCGAGCAGCCTCATATCCGGCAGGCCCCTTGGTCTCGGCGTGGAAGTCGTAGTTTGTTTCCCGCAAGAGGGCACGATCCCATGAGCCATCTGGTCCTGGTCGGCTCAGGGGGCAGTGCCTGATACCGTTATGGTAGAGCGTGCTCAGCTCGACCTCGCCTGGCTTGGTTTCGCTGAGAAGATTGATGACATGAACGGCTCCGTATGATTGTTCAAGCTCCTCAAAGTGCTTGTTGAATGCGGGCTGTGTACCATCCGGAGACCTGGTTATTGTAATTTTCTGACGTCCTGGGATGAGGTCGGCAGCCTGCTCCCAGAAGACTGGCACGGAACCACGGACTTGAGCATACGAGAATAGGACTCCCGCCGGACTCCAGAATGTCGTCTCCGTCTCGACAAAGTTGGCAACATGCCCGTCGTCGTCAATACCTCGTGAGTTGAAACGAGTTCCGGCTCTTCGACAAGACAGGCGTGAGATGAGTGTCATGAAAGAGGGCATGCCAGTCTTGACATTTTTTATGGGCGAGGAGCTCAGCGGAATGGTCATTGTCTTACAGAAACCTCTGATTGCAGAAGTGAGAATTCGCGAAGAATCAAGAGCTGTCCGTTCCTGAGGCATGAGTCGTGACCGAAACTGCACCAGGGGGCTGATCATGAACGAGTTCCAGAGGAAGCCATCGTCAAAGTTGTCGATTTCAAACGAGTTGGAGTTGATAGGTCTATCCATGTGAGCGTTGTGCCAGTCGCGAGTCCCAACCGACATACCTGTCCTGCACTCGGTTGGTCAGGTCGAAATCTGTGCTGTAGTAAAAGGTCCCATTGCTGAGTAGGTTGCGCAGGTCATGACAAGGATGTTCCATGGCCACCTCTCTTCGGCTGAGGCCCTGGCCGTAGGGGCCGGACTGCACCGAAGCAGCATCTGAATATTCCGACTCGAGAGATTCAAGAGGCACAACATCATCGTAATCCGCGCTGCTGAGGCAGTAGAATGCAACTCCACCTATGCGCTCAACCGTCTCGCCGGGCCGCAGTGTGGCGGCCCTTGTTGCGTGCGTGATGACAGATATGAAGACTTCGCCGCCGACTGCAATCAAGCCAAGTGTTCCGTAGATCGGTCGATGGGTCAGACGACGATACTCTTGTAAAAGATGCTTCGACACAGGCGCAAACTCGACCATGCACTTGGAAACGAGAGCTTCCCCGTTGTTCCCGCGGGGCCGCGCAGACGCGGCGACGGATGTAAGCGAGCCATTGGCGATGGCTTCACTGGTAGAAGTTGTGTATCGGAGGATTAGGGCGTGTGAGGACGATACGATGGCGATAGAACGATGAGGGTAGTCGCGGATATAGAGTTCGCATGATTTATCGGGGGCGGGAGCTTGGGAAGACCAGGTAGCGGAGGAGTATTCCATCTTGTAGGAGAGGAAGAGGAGACCATGAGATGGCCAGCCTCAAGGTTCGACGTGTCCGAGGAAGCGATTGCGAAGCAGCATCAGAGGCTCCGCTGGCCCCTGACCGACGGTTAGAATAGAAAAATACTCAAGACGTGTAGGTGAGAGAGGTTGGGCCTTGAAGTGCTGATTTGGTGTTGGGATGAAGTATCGAGGTTCGGGCCTTGAGGATGGCAGAAGCGCTTAGACCTGCGCTGCGAATGACGTTTCTGAGCTGGGGTGCCACGATAAACACGCCCCTAAACTGTGCTCTCAGTGGACGGGGCTCCACAAGGCCATGTAGATGAGGCTATTTGGGCAGGAGCTCAGCCATGACAGGAGTATAATTACAAGATGAAAAAGTCAAAAGGCGTGCACTACTTGAAGGATCAAGTTATTTTGATGGCGTCAAGCTATGAATATGGGAAGAGCGGTGTGTTGGCACGATAATAGGATCATAGTGAAGACATAGAGGTCAGCTCTAGTACAGCCCATGTGAAGCATGTGGGTAGGAGCCGTCCACGACCAGCGATAAGTATAGAGCACATCCTGGCCTTGCCTTCATGCAGATGAATTCGACTCAAATGCATACACAAGCATTATGCGAGTAATTGGCTGGTCCATTTTAAGAGGCTCCCAATTATTTGGTCGAAGACGCGTAACTCGTGGTCGACGTGGACGTTGGTGACTGGGATCCAGTATCTCAGATCCATCCATGCATGGCAAACCAGAGACGACGAATATTTTCCTGCGAAAGCTCAAAACCAATGGACCCATGACGAGCACGGTACTTGATATCCTGGTTTCTTCCTAATATGTCGAGCTGCTCCTAATGTGAAATCTCTGCTCAGGAGACAAACAGTTGCTTCTATATCAGATCTTGTCAACAAGACATGGATCGCATTGGCAGTCATGGATTGCGAAGCGAGTAGGTACGTATAAACAAAAAAAAAAAAAAAAAAAAAACAGTAAGCGAGCTTCAGATTCGAAATTGAGATCATGCTCTCTAATAAGAGAGCGTTCATTCTCTTCCTATCATATGTATATGTGAGAATCATCACCAGCTCATTTTAGGATATAGAAAAAAAAAGATTCTTCTCTCTAGCCCCCACGCAACTGAAATATCTGCAATCTCTCAGTGCTGCTTAGTCACCAGGGAACCGGCAGATTGTTGCGCCGGATGAACCTTTTGAGGCTGCAGATGAGCCGAAATGACTTTTTGATCAAGTCACTTGGCTGCTTGCATGAGTCCCGCTAACCCAAATCGGCCCAATTTCTGCGGAAATTTCTCGGAGCACGTGCAGCTGGAGCTGACAAGTGACTTGGTGACCAGGTACTCCCTCAAAAGAGACCGTCGGCCAGCGCGAACTACCAGCCCCTACCTTTCTGTCGCGACGAACGTGAGCCTCGAGCGTCATCTCCTGTCTCCAACTTTCTCAGCTCCATACATCGCCCCGCGAACTCGACCCGATCGCCCTTCTGTGTGCTTCATCAATCAGATCACGCGACGCGAAAAAGACGAATTTTTGGCCGTTCGAGCGACATGAGTGACTTCGGCCACTTTGGCGGCTCCGAGGAGGAGTACGCGACTGTGCGCAAGCACAATGCTGAGGTGGTGAGTCTCGACCACATATAATCTCGTGGGGTGTTTTATCTTGATGGCTAACCGGCATATGTCTATAG
This sequence comes from Fusarium sp. NRRL 66088, assembly GCA_013186415.1. Classification (NCBI taxonomy): domain Eukaryota; kingdom Fungi; phylum Ascomycota; class Sordariomycetes; order Hypocreales; family Nectriaceae; genus Fusarium; species Fusarium sp. NRRL 66088. The sequence continues at coordinate 36,534 of JABCKD010001079.1, read as the reverse complement.
GAAGCCGACCCGGATAACTTCGAGAACTGGGAAAACCTCATCAAAGCCTGCGAGACCCTCGAGGGTGGCTTGAACCGCAACTCTAGCCCACAAGCCCTCGCTACCTTCCGCGATGCCTACGATAGATTCCTCCTCAAGTTTCCTCTCCTCTTCGGATATTGGAAGAAATATGCCGACATGGAGTTCAACATTGCGGGCCCCGAGTCTGCCGAGATGGTGAGTGCCTCGGATGCCCATCACGCATGTCGCTGACACGGAGCCAGGTCTACGAGAGAGGATGCGCAAGCATCACCAATTCTGTCGACTTGTGGACGGATTACTGCTCCTTCAAGATGGAGACAACCCATGACCCACACCTCGTCAGAGAGTAAGTCTCATTTGGATGATTTCCTTCCCCATCCCCTTAACTTGCCTGTCGGCGCAGTATTTCGCTTGACCCGTGTGGTCTCGGTCGACATATCCGCGAGGGCTTCACACTTCACTGTCAAGATGTCTGATGGTGAGATATGCCTGCAGTAGCCCCATTAAGCCGGGATGCTCTCTCACGCTCTCTGCCAGGCTCTGTTGATGTTCATCCGTGCTCGTTCTAAACCTCAAAGTCGTCCTTGCGTTACACGTCACCCGCTCGGGAGAACCTGATCTCGGTTTTGCTAGTCACTTGCACAACCATCTGCCCCTCTGTATTAATCCTCTCCGCCCCCGCCCCCTGAGTTCTCTCTCCCGCAAGATTGACATTGTCTAACCCAAGCAACTAGACTCTTTGAGCGCGGCTCGACTGCCGCCGGCCTCGATTTCCTGGCCCACCCCTTCTGGGACAAGTACATAGAGTACGAGGAGCGCCAAGAGGCCCATGACAGAATCTATGCGATTCACGCGAGGATCATCCGCATCCCGATGCACCAGTATGCAAGGTACTACGAGCGATTCCGATCGCTGTCGCACAGCCGACCTATGACTGAAGTGGTGTCCCCTGATGTCTTGGCGCGATTCAAGTCCGAGGTTGAGGCGGAGGCTATGGCATACGGTGCACCAAAGCCCGAGCTGGAGGTTGAGCGTGATATCCGTGCCAAGATCGACGCCATGTACTACGAGGTGTTCACAGCAACACAGACCGAGGTTTCCAAGCGCTGGACATATGAGTCTGAGAACAAGCGCCCCTATTTTCACGTCACCCCGCTGGAGCACTCCCAATTGGCAAACTGGCGCAAGTACTTGGACTTTGAGGAGTCCGAAGGTGATTACTCACGAATTGTCGCCTTGTACGAGCGATGTCTCGTCACGTGTGCGTACTACGACGAGTTCTGGTTCCGGTTCGCTCGATGGATGTCTGGCCAGGAAGGAAAGGAAGAAGAGGTGCGAAACATTTACATGCGCGCCTCAACCATGTTTGTGCCCATCAGTAGACCTGGTATCCGGATGCAGTGGGCATATTTCGAAGAGAGTGCTGGTAGGGTGCAGGTCGCTCTCGATATCCATGAGGCCATTCTCATCAGGTTGCCGGATTGTGTCGAGGTCATCGTGTCCTGGGCCAATGTCGAGCGACGACAACACGGAATCGATGCAGCCATCCAGGTGTACAAGAACCAGATTGATGCTCCCACAGTGGACATCTACACCAAGGCCGCCTTGGTTGCGGAGTGGGCCCTACTGCTCTGGAAGGCCAAGGGCTCTGTGGAAGAGGCCCGTGGTGTCTTCCTCAAGAACGTGCAGTGGTATGCAAACAGCCGGTTGTTCTGGGACAAATGGTTCCAGTTTGAGCTGGAACAGCCCACAAGCGCGGAGACAGAGGCACAGCACAAAGAGCGGATGAAGCAGGTGTTTGATGAGCTCCGAGAGCGAAGCCACCTGTCCCCATCGGTCAAGAAGGAGCTCACACAAGTGTACCTCACATATCTTGTCGAGCGTGGTGACAAGGATGCGATGAAGGTATTCCTGCAAGTCGACCGAGAGATCTTTGGGTGAGTAGCCAACCTATGCCACTACAGTGATCTGCTTGCTAATTGCGTTGTAGACCATCCTCGGTAGCTAAACTATCCATGGGAGAGGGTCTGAGGGAGAACGGTGCGGCTCAAGTTGAGCTAGATGAGACGAGCAAACAGAAGGCCGAAGCTCGATACGTTCACTTCTACGAGACCCATGGGGAGCCAGATCCAAATGCTCAGGGCAACGCGGATTTCAACTAGAGAAAGGAGGGGAGTTTGAAGAAGGGAGGGGTTGAAAAGCGGTGTTTGAGGCGCAGGATCGAGGAGGATATAATCAAGTGTGAAATTCTTGAGTTGTACTATAATTGGTGCCCCTGCGAATAGCAAGAGGGGCTTGGATGGATGGGATGGATGCGAATGGCGGAAACATAGCCATTCGGCTCCCTAGTCCTGGCTGGATGCTCTGCACTGGACTGAAACAGGTAATGGATGAGGATAGGAACAGTAAATACATTGGACAAGATTACGTTTCTCGTTTGGAAGACAAGATCTCGTGGAGAAGGGGTTCAGCACGTGGGAATCTGGGACTAGTTCCCGAGTAGAAGACATCGGCGACGCTTACCAGGTCGATGCATCCCTGAAATGCGGAGTGCAGCTACAGACAGATACGGATCTTTGGGTGACGACGGGACGAACGCGGGGGTGTGGCCGGCATCCAGCGGAGGATTGTCGGCAAGTGGCCAACGGTATTCGGAAGTTCCGAGGAGTACCGGCCGTATCCGATGGAACGGATGTTTGGCTACTAGCTTAAGAGGGTTGGAGTGGGAGTGAGAAGAAAGGTAACGAAGACAGGAGTGGGGGAGGAGGACTGAGTAGAAGCCGAAGAGACCTCGAGTGAATTTATGAGGAGTGGACGATCTGGGTATCATCTACCCGGGCTTGGTGGTTAAGGTGAACGTTGATAAGAGAGCCGTTGAAGTATTTGGAATTTGACCTCGGCAAATTCAACTAAGATGATATGACGAAAGATGGCGGCACAATTGCTGGTCGTGCAAGGATATGAATTTGGAATTGAATCAACCCCAGAGTGGCCCAGGCAGGGATTGCCACTGGCCGGTAGCCTCCCCGTCGAGTCCATCATTCCTGGTGCGTCTGGATTTGAGCATGACAAATCATGCACATGGAGCATGTAAGATTGAAAGTGAGGTTTTGAGTTTTCTTCACATTGCTTTGTCCATTGGTAACAGGTGGTTAATCTGGGAGGACCATGAAGAGGGGATATTTGATCTTTAGAGGGGTGAGTAGCGATAAGAAACAATTGGAGACTGAAAAATCGACAATGTCGTGATATCAAGGCTAGCTCGAGTCATTGTAGTAGAGGAGGAGGGCTCATGCGGGAGGGCGTCCGTTCGGGTCGGGTGCCAATCCGCCCTCGCCGCTGGGGGATTGTTTGTGTGGCCTTCTGGTCTGTCTGACTAGGTTGTCTTGGAGGTGAGACTTTCTCAGTGTCCCCCTCGCGTCAAGATTGAAGTCATGGTGGGAAGGGTTAGGTCCCTGAGAATTTTTCTCGAGACCTGACTAGTCGAACTCTGATGTCGGCCACCTCGTGGCTCACTTCTCCAACAACAATAAAGGTCTTTGTGCATAGCTGTCTCTACTTCCTCTTTCAGGACATCGTCAGCAATAACAACTAGCACTTTGCTACTCCTCTCTCTGTGCTACGTCGTAATCCCTGCCTCTCCCTACGAGCTCTACCTTTTCTCATGCTCCTCTCCAGCCTCTAAGAGGAAAGAAAATCAACATGACCAAGCGTCTCCACCATATCCACTGGCTCCACAAGGGCGTTTTCCCCCGCCGCGGGTCCGTTGGCGACTGGGCCGAGTACACGAAATTGTCCAATGGCGGGCAATCAATTTCAATGCACCCGTTCGGTTCTTGGACCCGGATGTACTCTACCTGCTCCATCGGGAGGGGAGGTACCTGGGAGTCCGTGAAGCTTCAGCAGCCTGTGATGCTCGCCGTAACCGTCTCGAGACAGCTGTCGGCCAGGTGCTGGGGTGGTATCGCGAGGGTACCGAGGTACCTAGACACTAATCGCCGGCCTGGGCAGGGCAGGATAGGAGCAGGGCAGCTCTTTCTGCGGCCTTCTATGGATCGCGTCGGCGACTCGGCGCCGGGGACTTTGGACTCTGTGTGAATCAATCGCCTGGACACGGCAGGTGCCCGTCCTGCCCGTCCTCCCCGCGTCTAGGTAGGTGGTCCAGGTTCTCCCCAAAACACCCGGCATTCCCTTCCATCTCCCGTCTCAGATCTCATTCTTTCTTCCTCTTCTCCTTCTTCCTCTTCCTCTTCCCTCTCTCTCTGTACGAAGTAGTATCTTTCCAGCGTCCTATCATTTCATCGTCGCTTACAATCAAGGTATGTTCTTATCTCTAATTGCGTTTTCTCTCCCATTCACAGCTCATCGAGCTCTTTGCTTGTGATTGTTGTCTCGGAAAGATAACACCATGTGTTCAAATCCTCCCCATGAGTTTTTACCCTCTCAAACCATAGCAGTTCCCCCAAGCTGACAAGCCCTTTCGTATTACAGATGGCCTCCGCTACCCGACAGTTCGCCCGTGCGGCCACCCGCGCCTCTACTCGCAGCTTCTCGGTTGCTCCTCGTCAGGTCTTCCGTCAGCACGGCCGTCGCTACTACTCCTCTGAGCCTGCCCAGAAGTCCTCTTCGGCTTGGATCTGGCTCACTGGTGCCGCTGTTGCTGGTGGTGCTGGTTACTACTTCTACGCCAACGGAGCTTCCGCCACCAAGGTCGTCAACCCTACCAAGGACGACTACCAGAAGGTCTATAACGAGATCGCTGCTCGCCTGGAGGAGAAGGACGACTACGATGATGGCAGCTACGGTCCCGTCCTCCTCCGACTTGCCTGGCACGCCAGTGGCACCTACGACAAGGAGACTGGCACTGGTGGCAGCAACGGTGCTACCATGCGATTCGCCCCCGAGTCCGACCACGGTGCCAATGCTGGCCTGATTTCTGCCCGCAACTTCCTTGAGCCGGTCAAGGGTGAGTTCTTTGACCACTCGTTGAAAACGTAGCATGCTAACAAGTTATGTAGCCAAGTTCCCCTGGATCACCTACTCTGATCTTTGGATTCTTGCTGGTGTTTGCGCCATCCAGGAGATGCAGGGCCCTGTCATTCCCTACAGACCTGGCCGCAGTGACCGTGATGTCTCTGCCTGCACTCCCGATGGCCGTCTTCCCGACGCCACCAAGAGCTCCAACCACCTGCGAGACATCTTCTACCGCATGGGATTCAACGACCAGGAGATCGTGGCTCTTTCTGGTGCCCACGCTCTTGGCCGATGCCACACTGACCGATCTGGCTTCGATGGACCCTGGACCTTCTCCCCTACTGTCCTGACCAACGACTACTTCCGTCTTCTCATTGAGGAGAAGTGGCAGTGGAAGAAGTGGAACGGCCCTGCTCAGGTGAGACTGGACTTGGAAGCGATGTAAAGGCGCAATTGCTGACCGAATTCCTAATAGTATGAGGACAAGTCGACCAAGACTCTGATGATGCTTCCCACCGATATGGCTCTTGTCCAGGACAAGAAGCTCAAGCCCTTCGTTGAGAAGTACGCCAAGGACAACGATGCCTTTTTCAAGGACTTCTCGGATGTCGTTCTCCGACTTTTCGAGCTTGGTGTTCCCTTTGCCCAGGGCACCGAGAACCAGCGATGGACCTTCAAGCCCACTTACGATTCGTAAGGGGATCATGATCTAGGAAAAGATGTATTGTAGGATTTATACGGAACTGGATCTGGTCATCATGTCGGTTGATGAACTTGAAGGAGCGATATCCGGAGTTTTGACTTGTAATCATTAGAAGCAGGTTGGATAGCCTGCCGACTCATACCATTTGTCACCCACTTGGCTGTATTCCCGCATGTGAATGCGCCATCATGTCTATCATGTATGGTAGAGAGCAAAATGAATTTCTTTTGACCCATGATGAAGCCATGATGTTGAATATTGAGTTTATGAGAGGTGCAAGGGTGCAAGGGTGCAAGATGACGGGCCGATCCGGGGTGGCATCCATGACGGCTTCATGACGCTTTGCCCTTGAAGCCTCTGATGGTGATTGGATCTGTTCCTGCGTCTGCCACACCAACCGCTAGTCCTGTCGAAGGTTTCGGGGGTGACGATACTGGTCAATGAAACGGTACTGTGATGGACTAGTGAGTTGGGGTCAAATGCGGATAACCTCAAGTGATATGAGTTATTGAGTTTCCCCTTTGGTCAACAATATGTAAACATTTGATATACATGTCTTTGTAGTAGATTGGAATGCCAACTTTATTGAGTGTAGGTATTTGAGAGTATATCACTCAATCAGATCTCTCCTCACTTGTGCCTAGGGCGAGGATACCATCAATGGCCACAGCATGATGGCCGACGGAGACTGATGCTCTCACAACCTCTGAGCCAGCAAGTCCTCATGTATAAAAGAGCTGGCTCCAACCTAAGTGAAACCATTCGGATCCGACCAGGGACGATGACCGGCAAACTCGGCCGAGTTGCTGACCTGGGCGCAATCTCACTCGTTAATGCTAAGCAGGGGAAGTGGAACTGCTGACTGATCTCGAGTGAAAGAAACAACGACATCTCATCACGGTGAACAAGTCGAGTTGACTTCTGGAATGTTCGTTAACGGTTAAGCCATGTGCGGTGATGCCGATGATAACGGTGGCGAGGAACAGTGTGAGAAAAAAAAAATTGGTCTACCTACAGAAACACCCATCATGACATCTATCATGAGAGTCGAGATGCGTGAAACCTCGTCAACGACTCGAGAAACACATCTCCTTGCTATTATTGGTCTGTCAACTCAACTAACTCGGGTCTGCCCCAGGCACACTCCGGGATCCAGTCCCCGAAAGGTTACCCACTACGGATCTCCAATCTTCAAGAATGGAGTAGAATTCTTCGATTCCTCTCCACCAAAACCAACAGAATCTGTGGACCAGTCTACTACTACGTAGTATGAGCCTGATCGGAATTTACCCCCCGAGAAACTTGAAGAGTTTTATATTTGTCAGCCGTTTGAATTATTCAGCGACCAAACCTCAAGGATCCGGGAACAAGACGGCGGTGTGGCTATCGGCGAGCCAATCCTGTGGGTGTAGCAACGGTAGCCGACCCTGTTGACCATGAGGGGTTTCAACTAGGCTCCGAGGCAAAATGTGAAGATGGGTCGGGTCCATTCGCACGTCATTGGGCTTAGAAATCCAGGCATGCTACTGATACCAGCCTTGTGAGGAGAGCGTCTTGTCTGAGGATCTGTCCAAGTCACCGAGATGTTGCCGGTGATGGAGGTCTGAGATGGGCAGTTTCCAGTATATATATATAGCCCTGGCCATTTGCACCTGAGGCAGAAATACAGCATCAACATCAAATCGACCTCTCACTTATACTCTTGTATTGGTGGATACGCCAAATTTCTACCCCAATTGTATCATCCCCGGTTCTGGCACGACTCTGCAGAGTGTTCCACTTGGTGCCTCCCTCTCATACGATAACTACCTTATTTACCCCAGGCAGGCCTGATAGCAGGACGAGATCTGTATAAATCCCACTCGACTCCCCCCAAAGCTCAACCAGAGCAACACAAGACCTGTACTACCAAGTCACACTTCCGCAACAATGACGAACCAAGACATTGAGAACAAGCCCGCTGCTGGGGTTCCTTACTTCACCCCGGCCCAGGAGCCCCCGGCCGGTACCCCGCTTGGCCCGGCTTCGGCCCCGACACTCTTCAAGCCCCTCCGGGTCCGTGGCATTGAGCTCCATAACCGCTTCGGAGTCTCTCCCATGTGCACCTACTCGGCTCAGGATGGAAAGCTGACCGACTGGCATCTAGTCCACCTTGGCCAGTTCGCCTTGAAGGGTGCCGGTCTCGTCTTTGTTGAGGCCACTGGCGTCGAGCCTCGAGGCCGTATCACCCCCAACGACTCTGGCCTCTGGGATGATGACCAGATTGCCCCCCTCAAGCGCATCACGGACTACATCCACAGCCAGAACTCACGGGCAGCTATTCAGCTCGCCCATGCCGGCCGCAAGGCGAGCACGCTTGCCCCTTGGATCGGCGGCACTGCTACGAAGACGCTTGCGCCTGAGAGTGTGGGAGGTTGGCCCGATGATGTGGTCGGGCCTAGTGCGATCCCTTTTGCGGATGACCATGCCACGCCAAATGAGTTGACGGTGGACCAGATCAAGGAGCTTGTGCAGAAGTGGCAGGATGCCGCCGTGAGAGCTGTCAAGGCTGGCTTTGATGTTATTGAGATTCATGGTGCTCACGGATACTTGATCACCAACTTTCTCTCCCCCATCTCCAACGTAAGTTTACCCCTGATACCATGCACTGGCAGGACACTGAGTAGCTGACTTGTACAACAGAAACGAACAGACCAGTACGGTGGCAGCTTTGAGAACCGAACTCGCTTCCTCTTTGAGATCATTGATGCCGTCCGCGCTGTGATCCCCTCCGAGATGCCCCTCTGGCTGCGCATCTCAGCCACCGAGTGGATGGAGTGGAGCGGTGAACCCTCATGGGACCTCGAGAGCAGCATCCGCCTGGCCAAGCTGCTCCCAGCCGCCGGCATCGACGTCCTTGACGTGAGCAGCGGCGGCAACGCCTCGGCCCAGCAGATCAAGGTTCACCAGACCTTCCAGTCTGACCTGGCGGGCAAGATTCGCGAAGCTCTGCGCGCAGACGGAAAGGAGCTGCTCATCGCGACGGTTGGCCTCGTCGCCGACGGCGCCTTTGCCAGGTCCGTCGTCCAGGAGGATGAGAAACCCGTGGCCGACTTTGTGCTCGTGGGCAGGCAGTTCCTCCGGGAACCCGACTTTGTGCTCAGCGCCGCGCAGCAGCTGGGCGTCGAGGTCAAGTGGCCGAACCAATACCACCGAGCTGGACCCAAGCCCCGGGGACGGTAGAGGTTGGAGATATGCAGGCGTTGTTGGGGGATGAGATGGCGTTTATAAAAGTCTAGGTACCGATAGAGTGTTATTTCGAACTATGTCTCTTGGCATACTTCAGTGAGGAACCTCGTATAGTGATGCAGTGGTGTTGAAAGGTTAAGCAAGATGTGCAAACTTGGCCAATCTGAGGCTTGGGTTGCGGAATAGGCTCATGAGAAAGTCTGATAGAAGCAACGATGATCCAAGCGACGACGTGTCCTCATGTCTTTTCCAAGAAGGACCAGGGATTCTCATGACTGTGCCGCTTTGAACTCTGGGAATTGGAGTAGCAACTTGTCCTACAAGGAGGCACAGTTAACATTTGCGTAATTACCTGAAGCACAAAGATGCCAATGCCGAGGAGTATCTGCCCGTGATTCCGGAGCTCTTCTGGGGTCACAGTGAGGGCATCAACAGCCACCCACGCAAGACCGACATCCCCCCAGAGCTCGGCCAACATCGCATGCAGCTTGCAAGGGGCTGGATTAGAAGCTGTCACACACAAGCCGTCACTGGGTCATGACAACCTTATCTGGAGCCGGCTTCTTCAACCTCTTGCTTGCGGTGGAGCTGACCAGGCGAGACCGACGGGTCCTTGGTGGGGCCGGACGGTCATGAGTGGATCTTGATGAGCCGAGCGAAAAGGCTGGGGATGGGGATTGGGATGGGATGTTGGATGTTTGCCTCACTATTGTCCCCCCGTCACGGACTACTCTGTTAGGCGGTGAATGGTCTTGTTTGATGGATGCTACGTCTTTAGTTAGTCACTGTCGATGAGCAAGTTTGGCCACTGACGGAGAAAAAAAAAAAGAGGTCGGTCTCTTGATATAGTGAGTGGCGGATTGGAGAGGCGTCATGACCGACGGGGCTACTAATATCGCAGGCAATAGTCTCTTCGACTATCTGCCGGCGCCGCGGACAGCCCTCATGACTACTTGGTCAAAAAGACAGTTGTCTCGATAGAAGAGATGTCGATATTATTAATCCTCGGAGTGTCTGACAGTAAGCAGATATTCCAGGCAGTGGAGGCAAAGTAGTATTCCGGATACAGAGCGGCAAACTGGAATCATTGCTCGGTCAACATCAACGGCTTTACGGATAATACTAACGTTACTACCAACTTCCACTTTCCTAACCTCCTCAATTATGTCCTAGTTCCCGCTGAACAAGGGGGGCCTCGGCCTGGCCTGGCTGGGCTGGATGGATAGTATGGACCAGAGATACTGTAAACCTAGAGACGTGGCCTCTTCTCTTTTTACCCTCCTGGTGAGACGAGTCAATCGCCACCACTCAGCCAAAAACTCGAACGTCTTTTTTGTCTGACTCTATTTGACAGGGTTTGCCTTCCCATGCGGCCCCTTCGTTCGGAAGATAATATCCCGTTGCGGCTCGATTGGGAAAGTGTCTTTGCACGTCCGTCGACATTAAGGTTCCGCATCTGAGAGAGGACGTGGAATGAAGTGCATGGAACTTGGAGTTGTAGCTATGATGGACACGTAGGAAATGGGCAAGAGCTAGAAGCGCATCAAGTCTACTAATTCGGCCTATTCAATACTGTTCTAGATGTCAGCACTCCGGATTTATAAAGATTACCGCCAGCTGATGGCTACCTATGCCGTGCGATGCCATGCCATGCCATCCATACCATCCATGAATGGGACCCGACGATCCAAGGTCCCTACAAGCACCGCAGCACCTGGGGGTGAAAGGTGCAGGTGGGGTGGGCAGGTCCCCTTCCAGGCGGTGCAGGGGCTCTCATAGGCCAGAGCTGCTCTGTGGATGCGCCACAACCCGCTGAAAGACCCACTAGCCCGCCCGGTGGAGGGGCCGTGCTGCCATTTGGAACTGCAGGTGCTGCCCGCCGCGCTTGATGATCAATCCAATCCAGCCGCCAAAGGGGACACTTGTTCAATTGAGCCCCTCCATCCATCCATTCATCGCCTCCCAGCCCACCGAGACCCCAGCCCAGTCCAGCCGCAGGTCGCAGCCGCAGCAGCAGCAGCAGCTTAGGTACAGGCAGCCTTGACTGTGAGCCCGGAGTGCTGCTTGAACCACTGACTGATCCATTGGATTACCTGTCCTCAAGTACAAGTACAAAACTCTCCGCCTCCATCTTCCCGTCTCGAACATCTCCTCCTCCTCCTTCCCTTTCTCCCCCCCATATCATTGACCTTTCCCTTGCCCGTCTCCCAGCGAAGCCCTTCTTTGTGTTTTCTAGGATACCCATCAGACGGCCCATCATGTATCACAAGCGCATCGCCTGCGGCTTCATGGCGGCTCTGGCTGCCTATGCCTCCGCCGCCGACTCGGATGTCCACCAGCTCACCAAGGACACCTTTGAGGAGTTCGTCAAGTCCAACGATCTCGTCCTTGCCGAGTGTAAGTCTCGATTGACACCCCGCCCGCTCTCCCCCCGCCTTTTGCAGCTGGCTAACTTGAACCCCAACAGTCTTCGCTCCCTGGTGCGGCCACTGCAAGGCCCTCGCCCCCGAGTACGAGGAGGCTGCCACTACCCTCAAGGAGAAGAACATCAAGCTTGCCAAGGTTGACTGCACTGAGGAGGCCGACCTCTGCAAGGAATATGGTGTCGAGGGTTACCCCACCCTCAAGGTCTTCCGTGGCACTGACAACATCACTCCCTACAGCGGTCAGCGCAAGGCTGCTGGGTAAGTCAACCCGTTGCAGAGACTATCAATAGCTTGCCTGCTAACATTGCATCTTCCAGTATCACCTCCTACATGATCAAGCAGTCACTCCCCGCTGTCTCCATCCTCACCAAGGACACCCTCGAGGAGTTCAAGACTGCCGACAAGGTCGTCGTCATCGCCTACATCAACACCGACGACAAGGCCTCCAACGAGACCTTCTCCAAGATCGCTGAGGGTCTCCGCGACACCTACCTCTTCGGTGGCGTCAACGACGCCGCCGTTGCCGAGGCTGAGGGCGTCAAGGCCCCCGCCGTGGTTGTCTACAAGGCCTTCGATGAGGGCAAGAACACCTTCACTGAGAAGTTCGAGGCTGAGGCCATCGAGTCCTTCATCTCCACCTCCGCCACCCCTCTCATTGGTGAGGTCGGCCCTGAGACCTACTCTGGCTACATGTCTGCCGGCATCCCCCTGGCCTACATCTTCGCCGAGACCGCTGAGGAGCGCAAGGAGCTCGGTGACGCCATCAAGCCCATTGCTGAGAAGTACAAGGGCAAGATCAACTTTGCCACCATCGATGCCAAGGCTTTCGGTGCCCACGCTGGCAACCTGAACCTCAAGACCGACAAGTTCCCCTCTTTCGCCATCCAGGAGATTGCCAAGAACCAGAAGTTCCCCTTCGACCAGGAGAAGGAGATCACCCACGACAACATCGCCAAGTTCGTTGAGGACTTCTCCGAGGGCAAGATTGAGCCTAGCATCAAGTCTGAGCCCATCCCCGAGACCCAGGAGGGTCCCGTCACTGTCGTCGTCGCCAAGAGCTACAACGACATCGTCCTCGACGACACCAAGGATGTCCTGATTGAGTTCTACGCTCCCTGGTGCGGTCACTGCAAGGCTCTCGCCCCCAAGTACGATGAGCTTGCTACCCAGTACGCTGCCTCCGAGTTCAAGGACAAGGTTGTCATCGCCAAGGTTGATGCTACCCAGAACGATGTTCCCGATGAGATCCAGGGTTTCCCTACCATCAAGCTCTACCCCGCTGGTGGCAAGGACGCTCCCGTCACCTACCAGGGCTCCCGCACTGTTGAGGACCTCGCCGAGTTCATCAAGGAGAACGGCAAGTACAAGGCCGAGCTCTCCGCCAAGGAGGAGGGTACCGAGGAGGCTGCCCCCGCCGCCAGTGAGGAGAAGAAGGAGGCTGAGAAGGAGAAGGAGACTGAGGGCCACGATGAGCTGTAAACACATGATGTCATATTAGTATACTAAAAGGGGCTTATCTGATTTCACGGGCGCGGGATTTGATGGTGCTGTCGTTTGATGGCACCTCTGATGAGGTTTGCTACTAGTTTCCGTGGCAAAATTGGACAATGATGATTGACTACCACTTGATACTTTCTACTGCTTGTGACTGAACTAAACCGTGCCATGATCCATCACAGTCTTGAAGGAAGTGAATGTAAGTTGAACCTCATTCTGTAGTCTGTTATTTGCTCGGCCCCTGTGACTTGAATGCTAACAGATAGGAGGCTGATGATCCGGGGGTTTTAGGGTCCATCTATCTATAGCACACAAGACCTCTGAACCTACGTTCCGTCTTCTAATCTTTAATATCAGGATATGAGTCTGAGCCATGACTGCAGTCCAGCGTAGTTTCGGATTGCGCAAGTCGTATATGTTTATGAATTGGGCTTACAAACACGTCCGCAACGTGGGACAGAATCGTACAAATCCCTCGACCTCTCCTCCTCTTTGCCAATTGCCTCGAGATGTAAAGAAATGTGACCAGGCCATTCTGATTTCCACCACGTCAACCCGGCAATTCGAGGAGAGATTCGCCCTGGTCTGGATCCCCTTTTATACACTTTTCCACCTCTCTTGTTGTTGTATTGAATCCATTACTTCTTGCCCTGCGTCTTTGTCTCCAGGGCCTGGACGTAGTTGCTGAGGCGGGTGACGGAGGCCTGGAGGGTCTGTGATGGTGGGGTTAGCTTCCGGATCGCAAGGTCGGACGGGGTTGAATCGAGGTCGTTGCTTATCAATTGCCTCATCCCTTTGGTTACGCACGTAGATGTCCTCGGTCAAGAGGTCGTTGGCCGTCTTGTACTCCTTGAGGAGGTAGCTGTAGGCGGCGCTGCCGGAGAGGAAGCTACCGAGAAGGAAGCCGAAGAGGCTGACAGATGATCTGGTTAGCCAATTCCAATTCCCTCGAGCTGAAGATTATCGTCTCGACTCACCCTCCCCGGAAAGCTCCCATGGGTTTCCGGGCCGGCAGAGGCGCGGCGTCGGCCATTCGTCGGGCGGAGGTGTGGAAGCCCCGCGCAGCGAGCGCGCGGCTGCTGGAGATGAAGACTCTTGACGGCAGGGACATTATTTCGTGAGTGGATTAGGCGGTGGCGGAGGATTGTGGTGTTTAGAGGCGAGAGAAGCTGGGCTGTGATGGGCGATGGACGTCAGAGGTGCTTGCTACCCGTCGGGTGCTCGGAATATTCTGAGCGGTTGTGCTTCGCTGGACAGTTCTTGCGCGTGATTGGCTACGTCACGTCTTGCGAGGGGAGCAACGGCTCCGGCAGATTTTCCGCCCGATGGGAGTTTCATGCGTGAACACCCTTTCTTGTTCACACCCTCGAAGCTATCAGCCAACCATAAGGCTTTGAGCTTGACACTAATCCAGACTTGGGATGATTAAAGCTCCACTCTTCGAAGAGCTCTTATCTCGGCCTATCTATTGGTGAAATAACTCTTCAGGGTGTCGGATGTCAAGGGGGTCGCTTTCGCGAAACAAAACGTCGAAGCAGCATCTAACGAACCAACTTCACAAGCTTCCAAGGTATCATCAACGAACCTGCCTGCGATGAATAACTTTGGAGTTATCGAGCTCGCCAGCGCCAAGACGACCTCGGCTCCGGGCTGGGCCTATGTCCCCGACAACACCATCGCCAGCCGCTCGACAGCGCCTACCAACAGGAAGCGCGCCCGGAATGCGCCCGGCCTAACCCTCAGCGATTTGACGGCGCGGCAAGATACGAAGATACGGAAAGAGGTCGAGGCATTGGATAAAGATGGTGGACGAGATAGTACTATACCGTTGCCGGTTAAAAGTGGGAGAGGTATGCAAATGATGGTCTTGCTCATCGGCTGGGGCTAACTTGAATAGCCCAAGGGAAGCATACGCCCAATGTTCGCAAGATCTTGCAGTCGCAAAAGACCTTTGGCAATCACCTGGACGACTTCCTCGCGATGCAAGCTCTAGCAGAGTCGAATCCCGCCCTCTCTCGATCTAACACAGCTGGCGCAAACAATAAGCGGTCCTCGGGTAGCAGGAGGGATACCCCCACATCATCCCGTCAACCTGTGCAGGACGAAGACATCACAATGACCGACGTGAACCTCCCGTCTGTCCTCTCAGAATCCTCGAAACCTCCCCCGACATCACACCCAGGTGATGACGACCCGCTGCTCATGTCATGCGTGCCCGAAATGCCGGCCGATGAGGAGCTACGCAAGCTTCTGGCTCATCCACCTCTGAATTATGGTGAAGCGACGGGTAATTGGGATCCGAAATACCCTACGAGGGTGTTTTGTTCAGTTTGCGGGTACTGGGGGCGTGTGAGGTGTATGAAGTGCGGGACAAGAGTCTGCGCGCTGGACTGTCTGGAAGCGCACAAGGAGGAGTGCGTAACACGATATGGGCTGTAGAAGAAAGCTCGTTTCTGTGTGCTTTGTATGGGATTATGATACGATGATACGGTAAGGAGTTACGGAGTTGCTGGGTTAGAGAATGGCCTGATACCCCATGAGTGAGCTTGGAACAAGGGAATTACTGAACATGAGTCAGATTGCGATTTCGGATTTGAGCCTGGGTATCCAATGTGTCGTGATGACTGAACATGACGTTTCGAAGCACTGATCCTTTTTGAGATAATACCACTGTGGTCGTACCAGATCGATACGACGGCGAGAGAAGCTTCAACATGCTTTCAGGAGGCCAATGACATGACGACCTGGCAGATATGCAAGATTAATCTCAGGAGTCAACCCCAAAATAGCATACAGACGGACGCTCAAGGCCGAGATGAAGGCGCCATGATGGTCAATAGTTGTCAGTCCAGACTGGTTACGGAGACAGAGTGGGCAGATTGATTGGCCACCGAGGATCTACCGATAAGACTGAGCCGCCGATAACAACACCAGGACCCCTGCCAAACTCGTTCAGTGACTCAACCCCACCTAGCGTTTAATGCCCCCTGTGCCCCGCCATCCATCAAGAGGCAAGACCGCAACTTCTCCCACCACAACTGCAACATCTTGCAAGTCCTCATCATGTCGTCCGAACAAGTTGATGCTGTGAAGGCGGCCGAGGGCGCTCCCGAGAAGAGTCTGCCCTCCCGCCCCGCCAAGCAGCCCAAGGAGAAGAAGCCCGCCAAGGGTGGAAAGTCTTCTGGCCTCGAGGTTTGTGCCCCTCCCTCTTCTGTCCGCCGAGAGAAACATGGCATCATGGCCATGGCAACCCCATTGCTAACCCATGCCGTAGCTACCAGATCTCCCCGAGTTTATTCAGCACCGACTCGACCTCTTCGACAAAATCAAGGCTCGACAGGAGGCCGAAATCGCTGGTGCGTGGTCAAGAAAAAAACCATCCGGCTTTGCCACGACTCGCGTCTCGAATCGAATCGACTGACCACGACTACAGAGAAACCTCGCGAGGAAATCATCATCTCTCTTCCCAATGGCAAGGAGCACACCGGAACCTCGTGGGAGACCACCCCCTTCTCCATCGCCAAGGGCATCTCCAAGTCGCTCCTCGAGCGCACCGTCATCTCCCTCGTCGACGGCGAGCTGTGGGATCTGACCCGACCCCTCGAGAAGAGCTGCAAGCTCGAGCTCCTCGACTTTGAGCACCCCGAAGGTAGAACTTTTACTATAGAACCAAGTGCGGAACGGCGCGGCTGACGCACAAGACAGGCAAGAAGGTCTTCTGGCACTCGTCTGCCCATATTCTCGGAGAAGCTGCCGAGCGACGCTTTGGATGCTACCTCTGCAACGGCCCCCCCACTGAGGACCCCCCAGGTTTCTACTATGATATGGCCAACATGGGAGAGTATGTTTAGTTGGTACTGCTCTTTGCAATCCTCGCTAACAGGACAATAGGCAAGTGATTGCCGATGAGGACAAGAAGGCTCTGGAGCAGCTCTCCAACGGCATCATCAAGCAGAAGCAGCCCTTTGAGCGTCTCGAGATGACCAAGGATGAGCTCCTCGAGATGTTCAAGTACAGCAAGTACAAGGAGTATTTCATCAACCAGCGAGTCCCCGATGGCACCAAGAGCACTGTCTACCGTTGCGGACCTCTTATCGATCTGTGCCGAGGACCTCATGTTCCTACCACCGGAAACATCAAGGCCTTTTCCGTTCTCAGGGTATGTGTTCCTTGGCCATAAGCCTTTGGTCAGGATATAGGGGCTAACAGTGATAGAATTCTGCCGCCTACTGGCTTGGTGATAGCAACAATGAGTCTGTCCAGCGAATTGCCGGTATCTCATTCCCCGACAAGAAGCAGCTCGAGGAGTACAAGCACTTCCTGGCCGAGGCCGCCAAGCGCAACCACCGAAAGATTGGTCAGGACCAGAAGCTCTTCTTCTTCGACGAGGTGTCTCCTGGATCCACCTTCTTCTTGCCGCACGGTGTGCGCATCTACAATGCCCTGATGGACCTCCTCAAGGGCGAGTACCGGAAACGTGGCTTCACCGAGGTCATGTCCCCCAACGTGTACAAGTCGGATCTATGGAAGATCTCTGGTCACTGGGGCCACTACGAGGAGAACATGTTCACCTTTGACGTCGAGAAGGAGCGATATGGCCTGAAGCCCATGAACTGCCCCGGACACTGCAAGATCTTTGCCCACTCGGATGTCACTTACAAGGACCTGCCGTGGAGGATGGCCGATTTCGGTGTTCTGCACCGTAACGAGTTCTCCGGTGCCCTGTCTGGTCTTACCCGAGTCCGTCGTTTCCAGCAGGACGATGCCCACATCTTCTGTACCGTGGACCAGGTGCGCGAGACTACACCGTTTGTTGAGTTGAAATGCTAACACTACACAGATCCGAGATGAGATCGAGTCTGCCTTTGACTTCCTGAGCAGTGTGTACGGCCTGTTTGGCTTCTCGTTCAAGCTCAAGCTGTCTACCCGCCCTGAGAAGTACGTTGGTGACATCGCCACCTGGGATATTGCCGAGCAGAAGCTTCAGGAGGCTCTGGAGTCGTTTGCCGAGAAGACCAACGCCAAGTGGGAGTTCAACCCCGGTGATGGTGCTTTCTACGGCCCCAAGATTGACATCACCCTGTACGATGCGCTCCGCCGAGACCACCAGTGCGGTACTATTCAGCTCGACTTCAACCTTCCCCGACGATTCAAGCTCCGATATGTGGCTGGCAAGGACGAGAGTGGAGTTAGCGACGGCAGCGACCCCTCGGAGGATCTCCCCGCTGGATACTCGCGTCCTGTCATGATTCACCGTGCCGTGTTGGGCAGCTTTGAGCGAATGTTTGGTGTGTTGGCAGAGCACTTTGCTGGCAAGTGGCCTTTCTGGCTCAGCCCCCGACAGATCCTGGTTGTTCCCGTTATGCCTGCGGTGAACGACTACGCCAAGGAGATCCAGCAGATCTTCCAGGAGAAGGAGCTGTACATTGATGTTGACCTCAGTGGCAATACCTTCCAGAAGAAGATCCGTACTGGTCAGCTGGAGCAGTACAACTTTATCTTTGGTAAGTTTACAATAGTGGGCTATGGTTAACACGGGTCAATGGCTAACTTGATGATGCAGTGGTTGGTGCTGAGGAGGCCAAATCGCGCACCGTCAACATCCGAAACCGAGACGACCAGGCTACTCAGACCAAGGGTGAGCTGGTGCCGATTGACGAGGCCCTCGAGTCTCTCGTCAAGCTCAAGGTTGAGCGACGTCTGGAGAACAAGATGTAAAGAGAGGGACCCGGTTATAGAGAATCAAGGGTGGGGGTGGCGGGCGAGCGAGGGTAAAAGTAGATGGCGTACTTGAGATTCATCATTCAATGACATTGAAACGAGACATGTAGATGTATGCCATGTAGAGTTATCGATCGACTTCAAGGAGCGGAGCGGTCAATGAAGAAGAATACCCGTGAACAGGATGTCTGTCACTGGGAATCTACGATTATTCTCTCGAGGTCCAGTTCAAGTGAAGCTGAGAATGGGGCTAAAGTGAGTGAGAGTCTAGACACGGGGAGCCAACAATCAAATCAGGAGAGGCCCCCACGATGATGAAATTGGGCATCAAGACGATGTGCAGGCAAATGGAGAGGAGCAATTGAGCTCGTATGCATCACATCACAGAGAGAGTCACGAGGAGATTCGGATGTGCGGTGTCATGCATTTGCGGTGACCGGGGGGGGGGGGTTCAAGACAGGGACGAGGAAGAAAGACGAGGATCGGGATGTGGGAGGCCGAACTCGGGAAGAGAGAGATCCACCGACGAAAAGACGCGGAGATGCAGTCGATGACGGGGGATCCTCGAGGATCGAGGTGGATGTCATGTCTGTGCTGTGCTGTGCTGTGCTGTGCTGTGATGTGCTGTCGTATAGATTGGAGAACAAACGAGCAACAGATTGAGTGAAGCCAAGGAGGAGAGAATGCGAGATGACGATCAAGAGATGAAGGGGGATGCCCTGTCTGTCTGTCTGCCTGTCAGCCCTGTCGAGATCGATCCAAGCTTGTGCCGTGTCTACGTTTTGTTTGCCTGACCGTATGTGTGTGTGTGCGTGTGTGTGTGTGTGTGTAACACAACCCCCCAAGTTGGTGAGTTGACCCATCATCATGTCGGAGCCGCTCCTCGGTGTGCGGGTTTTTTCCCTCCTTATGCTTTCTTTTCCCTGTAGCAGAGTCGTTGACCTGCCAGAAGTTGCTTTTTCTTTGCCTCCCCAGCCTTCAGTGAGCGGCTGGCAACAATGGTGGTGGCTCCGCATTCGCTTAACAACTACAGTAACTACCTATTGTTGGTTGTTATGAGAATGGGCGGCAGGGATATGGTGTCGAAAGAAGAGACAGGGCAGAGTGAAGAGTGTGTGTGAAAGTGCATAACTGGAATGCGCCTCGGTCGAGAGAGATACCCGAGTCCTGGTGGTTTATTCGCCGGCCGGCAGAGACATGATGTATCGTTTCTGATGGGCGGCGACAACTGGAACCGGTGAAGAAAATAGTCACAGGCAAACAAAACACGCCAACCAACCTCAGCCCCTCGAGGGATAGTCTCATTTTTTTGAGGGTCCTCCAGGCGAAAGAAAGGGAGGGGGATGCGACGCGGGACGGAGAAGAGCGAAAGAAAGATGATGTATCAGTTTTGCATTTTTTGAATTGTTTGCCCTCAATAAGCACGGGGTATGTAGGCAATTGAGGATGTGATATTTCATCTCTTCAGAGACAAGCAGACAGAAGAAACGAACGAGGCAGCAGCAGGAGACGCGGGTGAGACTGCAGACGGTGAAAAGTGCAAATGCTCTTGACCTATGAATGCCTCACATTTGGCTCGCCTGGGTTACACGCCAGAGGTCGGTGGCTACCTGGACATTTGATGGCTGAGCCTGTTTGCATGACGAGCTGCTGCCCGTCATCATCAGCATTTCCAACCAGGTTGCCTCACTGACCATCTAATGCATGGATAGTAGAGAATGTATCCAAAAGGACCGCATCTGCATCTGTACATGTTGGTCCGAGGATGAGCGAGCACGGCCCACAAAGAGGATACAGAAATCCATAGATGGATGACGATATACTACTACAAGGTACTATCCATGTAACTATCACACTGGGGTATTACCTGCTATTTCGGAATGTTACGAGATCCCACGTCGTCGATATTAATAGAGCCAGGTAAGGTTGCGTTGCGAACTCGCGGTGGGCCAAAGGGTTCAAGTCAACTTGTGCTACTGTACTCTATCTACCTACTGTGCGGATGCTGCACCCAAGGCTGGGAACTCTTGCGTTCCAGGTTCGTGGGATTTGATTGCGTTGCGTGGTGCATCGGGGGACGGGCTGACACTGACCCGTGACCCGTGACCCGGGGCGGCGAGCATCAGCCATCAGCAATGCATGGATCAAATGGGTGTGGTGGTACAAGACAAGAGGAGAGACATGGGAATTCCAATTTGTCTCCGAGGGAGACAGTAGAAGAGGGGGTTGGCGATGGCGTCGCAACCGTCGTGGGTCGATGGCGGCTGCAAAGAGCGCGATGCATGACGGACGCGGCAAGCGATGCGTCATGTAACGCTACATCAAGATGCAACGAACGAGGGGCAGGCAAGCAAGACAAAGAAGAAGGGGGGAGAAAAAAAAGAAATGTTTCTCTCGACAAAAGGCGGAGATTTCGGAAGAGAGAGCATTGCTTGAAACAGAGAAGCTAGACCCCGGTATGTAAGTTGGTAGATAGCTTCAATCAGGCTGTGCGTTGCGTGTGGAAGGCCTCTTTTTTCTTATTGCCGTGTCATCTGTCACAATAGACTATCACGTTAGTGTGCGAGACTGGATATCCGGTCCAGAGCAGCCATGGTTCGATTCTTACGATGGTAGGGATGGAGGACCGACGAGATGTCATCCAACGACTTTACTCAGCGGGCTACGGCATGCTAGCGTGTCTCGTAGTACTTGGTCCCTGAGATTCTGAATCTGGATCCAGACTCTCTGGACCAGGCTCTCTCTCACCATGGACAGACAGGCAAGCAAGGCCCTGGTCGTGCCCATTCTTTTTCCTGGGGTGACACAAGGTTGTGCCAGGTGGGAAAACGGTGGAGTTGGTCATGAGTGGGAGGGATTTTTTTTTTAGCACTTTGAACAACAGGGGATCTCACAGTGAGCTGAGGTGAGTTAAATCAAAGAGGTGAAGGGGGGCGCGGCTACGACGATGATGATGATGGCGGCGGTCCGCCCGGGCCTAGGAGGGTACAGTGCATTTCATCATGACCATGGTCGATGAGATCCATCCAATACATACGCCAAGCAGGTGTTGCGCGGGCAAGGCAGGCAAGGCAAGGCTCTCCAGATGCGGATGTTGGGGCATTGGCCAGATCTGCAAGTCGCTCAGATGGTGCCAGGAGGCGGAGGCGATGGGGTGGGTGAAATGAATGAGATCTGCTATAGATGGGGATGAGGGGGGGTAAGGGATCTCATTACCCAGCGATTACAACGATGACCTGGCTTAAGCCATGAGTTTTATATTGTATCATGTATTTTTTGCAGATTCATGTCTGTATGTGCCAATTTGGAAAGAAAAGAGGACATCATCATCATCATCGTCAAGGGCACAGACATCTGTATGTACGTACATACACATTCAACTGCAACGTGGAGATTGATAAAGGCTGGGCTGAGCTGATGAGACAACCCTCCCATCCATGCCATCATCAGTCAGCATTTAACCGACAATCTCTTGTTCTGTTACCGCCCCCCGGATCCATGTCACCCATCTTCTCAATCGGGCATCCTCCAACCGCCGGTGAGCATGCAAAGAGGTCAGGGGATGGATGAACGCCAGGGATCCTGTCCTGCCGTCCAGCGCATCGCCAGCGATGAAGATGGTTTAGCCTGCCGCTGCGCTGCGAGCTGTGAGACGTGAGTGATCCTCGGTGCATAAGGGGGGATATTATGTACATACATAGGTACGGAGTACATAGTTATGCACTTCCATACTATCATCAGGGGATTTTCTCTTATCCACCCCATGATCTCTTTGTCTGCAGGACAGTTCATCAAATAGCAATAGATGGGCAGGCATTGGCATTCAGTCAGGCTTTGATAGATTCTCAACCAACACCAACTGACTTCTTACCCCCCCTGTCCGTCCACCCGCTCACCCGCTCCCTGAACGCTTCCCGCCGCTCAGATCGTTCGCTAGCGCCGTCGGAGGCTTTTCTGGGCTCCAGCTCACGTCTTGGACCATCCCCCATCCGCAACCACATCGACCCATTTTTCCCCTCCTCTGGACAGGACCCTGGGGCTTGTCCAGCACGGGCTCTCTGGATCGGATTGCCCATGGGATAGGCGCACTCTTGGGCACGCACACACGCACACACGCACACAGCGGCCAACCGCCCTGTGGTTTTGTCTTCCATTGTCTGCTGTTTTCTGCAGGGCTCCCGGCCTCAATCAGTGCCTGAGTACACAGACAGCACGTAGCACCTTCCAGTTGGGAGCGGAACGAAGCAGGTAACTCACGTAGCACGTGTAGAAGGCAGATACAACGGAGCGACTGCCATCTTGGGTCAACCACATACAGTACACCAACACCACCACCACCACCAACAACAACAACAAACGACGATAAAAAAAGGGCTGATGCTGGGCTGATGCTGGCTCATGCCTAGTCATGCTGGTTTGATGCTGAAACAGACTTTGCTCAGAGGTACCTTCATACAGTACCTAACCCACGGCGATCCCCGGAGTAGATCCCTCCCAATTCCTTGATGCGCCTGCTTGGCTTCATCATTTCTCACCTCGAGCGATCTCTCTATCCGGCAACTTCAGCGACCGAGGACGACGAGGACAACAACGCCTTTGAAAGTGCATCTATCCCCTTGCTCGCGCCCGCTTTTTGGCTTTTTGCTTCGCCTCCTCCCCCAATAGCACCGGGTTACCAGTACCCTTGCTCTCCTCCTTTCACTCTTTTTGCCTTCTCCTGCTTGCCTGCCCGCTTGATTGACTCTCGTCTCCATTGGATCCTGGCAGAACCCTGTCTTGCCTGCTGCTGCGCTGCATGGGGAGGAGCGTTAGTGAGCTGCAACCCTGGCCATCACGCATCACGACTAATACCCGCAGCCCGCAGCGAGGCCAGCCCGTCCAGAACAGACTGGGCCTATTTCATCCTGTCTCCAACAACAAAACCGACCTTCAACCCTTCCCCTTGATTCTTCATCGCCCATTACCGCAACGGCTAGATAAAGATACCCAGCTGCGCCAGGTACAGCGACCGGGATCTATTACCTGCTAGCCTACGACGATCTCCTGCTCGCTCTCTGCAGCCCGGCTTACCTCGAGGTGCCTATTGTCTCTGGCCCACGCCCCCAGTCACCAGCGCCAAAGGCCCCTCCAGCGAGCGCCCAAGATCCAAGACATTTGCTGCCTCTTGTCTCGCTCGCCAAAAGCAACGAGGAGGCCATCGTCCAGACTGCCAGACCGCTAGCACGCGAGCGACCTCACCCCCCTTCTCACTCTCTCACCCCTTTGTGAGCTTTTCCGGATGCAGAAGGCACCGCTGCTCGCTGCAGGGCTTTAGAAAAGTTCGGGTCTCCCCCCAAGGGCCTGGTTCACGATGCGCCGCGCTGCACTCAACAAGTCCAAGGCCAAGCTCAAGGATCGATCACGAGACGACCTCTCAGCCGCTACCGCTACCGCTACCACTGTTGCCGTCGCCGCCTCGTCCGTGACTGCCGTAGAGGCCCTCCTACGGGATGAGGGCTTTCAGGCTCACAATCACGAACTCCTCGATCCCTCCGTCCCCGTGCCGAACCAAGCTCCCGCGCCTCCGGCTCCGGTCTCCGCCTCGGTCTCCGTCACTGCCCACGACGCCGTCCCCGACCCCGACCAGCTCTCGCAGCTGGATCATGATCGGCAGCTCCTCGTCCAACCCGTCGCTGATTCGTCTCATGCCGCCGTCTCCTCTTCAACGTTGGATGCGCCCATGACAGATGCGTTCCCCGCCGAACTAGACGCCGTCTCCGCTACCGCTGCCGCTACCACCGCCACCAACACAACTTCTTCCGCCATTGCGACTTCCGCTCCTCTAACCAACTTTACACCTTCTACCGCCGTCCATCTACCTCACCAGCACGGCGACGACGACAACGACCAAGCCACCACCACCATCAGCAACACATACGCCAACACCTCTCAATCTGTCGAATCCGATCACGACGATATTGATCTAGACCTGGACGCGTCCTTCCGACCTCCTATACTCGACGACCTCTACATCCCCACCAACAACCCCGATCTCGACCCCGACTACGTTCATCACTACCAAGCGGAGGATTATGATCTTGATATGAGCGACAGTGACGGCGGTGCTTCTCTTGACGACAACGGCATCTACGTACCTCAGCTCCAAGTCGACCACGACCACGACCATCCCGCTCAACCCCAGGAGGACGATGATGCCCAGGCTCCCTCCTCTGGTCCAGTCAATTACCTCTTGCAAACCTTCTTTCACGTACCCTCCCTAGCAGGCGCCGACATCGTCATGGACGCCGCTCCGCCTCCCGGGCCATGGGCTCCCACGCCTGATAACGCCCTTCCACTACCACAACCTCCTGCTCTGATCGAACCTCTCGATCTTGCCCCAATCAGTAACCCCAACCCAACAATGCTGGGGTCCGAAAACCATGGCTTGATCGACTTTCTCTGGCACTGGTCACGCGAGGCACGTCTCGCGCACTCATATTCGTTGCGAGCCTATGCACCGTGTCCTGAGGAGATCCGCCGGCAGGCGCAGATACACATGAACGAGGTTCGGTATGATGATCTCCTGGGCGACGAATGTGATTTCCAGGGCATGAATTGGGAGTCAATGGGCACTACTCGTGAGCGTGCCCGCCGGAGGCGCCTCGAAACTTACAAGAACTACGTCAACAAGGAGGGATCTGATCGGTTGAATGTATGTGTCTACCCGCACCCAATTCTGGCTCATGAACGGGTAAGCTAATACGAATGATAGCCTCACATGCCCGATGTACACGTCCCCGATACGAACAGCTGGTTCAGATTCAGGAAGTACCTGGTTCGCCGGGACATCTACCTGGCTCACTTTCAACTGCGCAGCGTGCTGGCATGCCCTTCACGCTCACAGGCTTACTACCCTGGGGGCCGAGGAGTCAACTACATGAACACCGTCTCGGGCAAAACCGAGCTCTTCCTCAACAACAACGATGTGACTGGCCTGGGAGCTATCATCTCTACTCTCGACGCCAAACACGGAGTCTTGATGGCGGGCACTTTCAATGGGGAGTACTACCTCAAGAGCTTGTACACCGAGGACAAGAAGGACTACTCTGATGGTCAGATCACGCCGAATCTAGGAGGAATCACCAACCATATTCAGATCCACAAGGCCCGGCGATCATCTAGCCCCATCGCCGCAATCTCGAGCAACGATGAAGGGTTCCGTGTCATGGATCTCGCAACAGAGAAGTTTCTGCTGCAGACCCGGTATCGATTCGCACTGAACTGCTCCAGCATATCTCCTGACGGCCGGCTGAGGGCCATGGTCGGCGACGACTTCAAGGTCATCATCTCTGACGCTGACACTGGCCAGATCCAACAGGAATTGGCTGGCCACCGCGACTTTGGCTTCTCCTGCGACTGGTCTGATGACGGCTGGACGGTGGCCACGGGCTTCCAGGACAAGGGCGTCAAGATCTGGGATGCTCGCCGGTGGTGCGACTCAAGGGGCATCAGCACGCCTGTCTGCACCATCAGGTCGGAGATGGCTGGTGTCAGAAACCTGCGTTTCTCCCCAGCCGGCAGCGGTCCAAGAGTTCTCGTGGCAGCCGAGGAAGCTGACATTGTCAACATGATCGATGCCGAGAGATGGGATACTAAGCAGACGCTCGAAGTCTTTGGCGAGATCGGAGGCATCGCCTTCACAAACGAAGGACAGGACTTGAACGTGCTCGTGAGCGACCGGAGCCGTGGTGGTCTGCTCCAGCTCGAGCGATGCGGTCAAGGACCCGAGCCTTATTTCCGCAACTCGTGGAAAAGGATTACTGACCCCAAGACTGATGAGTGGTCCTATGAACTTGACGAAGATGCACATAAATATGAGCCTTACCGCCGAAGGCCTGTTTCTACCGACGCAGTAGCAATCTTTTAGAGAAGCATGTCCCATCTTCTCAATGATACCCGCAACATATCTCTACCTATTCCTGTTGCTTGGCCTTGCTCGCCACTCATATTATTCGAAGCATACGACACGACTCTCTCTCGATTAGCATTATACCCCCTTCTGTTATCGTTTAATCAGCTTATTCACCATCCACCCATCCATCAACCGGGGAGCAACCGAACGGTCTACAACGACACGCCACCAGCAAATAGGCGACTACGCATTTTCGAGGGAAGAGGCCAGAGAACCAATTCACCAATCCACCTTGTTTCAAAGCGTTCCACTCATGTCTCTATGCATGTTTCTTTTTTCCACATTTTTAGGGGGGGTTTCTTCCCTCTTCTCTCACTGTTATCCTGACGGCTCGGAAAAGCCCAGGCGGTCTTGGGGATACTAGATACAAGGACATCGGCAACGGGAATCTGGGGGTCCTTTTTTTTTCCCTTTCTTTCTTTTCTTTTCTCATTGGGAATTTGCATCGACAAGCGGGAAGCTATCATGCTGGGGGTGTTAACTATACGTTTTCTGGGATGTCTGAGCATCAAGGGTGAATTTTTTGGGGGGGTTTTACCTGGAAAGGGAGGGGGTTCAAAGCCGTTGTATATCTATATTGCCATGTTGCACTCAGTATTCTTGTGATTCTTAATCAAACAATGACGCCGAATAATGAAACCAACTCAAACCAAAAACCACTTTGAAGTTTTCTCATCCCGGCTTCATCTCGTCTCTACTACTCCGTGGTTCGCATGGTGCACTCTCGAAACTGCCGATCTCTATGGTCAGGTCTCAGATTATTGGGAGGGGGGGGTCATGTCTGAGACAAGACAAGCCTCCTCTTCTTCTCTGAATGGGTTGGGCAGCCACACGGGATCCGAGACATGAGAGTTTCGTCACCATTCCAAATATGCCTGACCTTGGAAAACTTCTTCACCGCTCAAGACGGTGAGGGGGGTGGTTACTGATGATGTTGACGACAGGTAAGAAGGACGAGTGCTAATTCGACGGGATACGTACGCGCCCATATCCAGCTGCTCTCGTTTGGTCACATTCTTCTACTTCTTCTTCCTTCTCAAGCAAGCCCTCTCCGTTTTTTTCGGACTTGGCGTCGTCTCTTCTCTCCCCAAGACATGGGATGGGTGGGTTTTTGTCTTGGGTTTGGATGGCACCGAGTCACTGGGGGGGGGTTCGGCGTGTCTCACCTTTTGGTTCCCGTCCCCCCCTCATTCATTTCTTGTCTTGATTGTTTTCGTTCTTGTTTTCGCGTAGATTAAACAAAGGGTTGCTATCGGTTCAGAGAAGAGACGAGGGTAGACATTACCTAAACAACTGATCACTTTTTTTCCATCAGATTAGATGACGTTTTACATATCTTGAACAAAGGTGTCTGAATGCTTAGACAAGTTTAATCATAGTCTCACTATTAACCAGTCCAAGTCCCGAGAAATTGGAAAAGTGTCACGTCGTGCTAATGGTATCCGAGAATTGCCCGTTATATGCGCAGAGAAACATAGGTCAGAGGTTAACGATAGTGGTAGTCAGTGTCACCTTCAAAGAGCACAGTGAGTGCCTACCTAGTCGAAGCACAAGCCCAAGTAGATAGTCCAGTCACTCATCACATTAGTATCTTCCCGGACCCTATGCCATTCAGCAGTACACTCCTTCAAAGACGTAGTCATGTTCATTCAAGTGCACATTGAGAATCAATCCAGGAGACAACTCGATTGCCAAGTCACAAGGGCATATGTTGAGAATAGACACTAGTAAATTACAGCATTATGAAGCAGAGGCTGAACGACAACCCGGCTAGATAGATCATGTATACAGATCGTCCCTCCCCAGATATAATTTACCTCCTCTTTAAGCTCAGGAGCCATAAGTTGCGTGTACCGTGAGAAGTGTTATCGCAAAGACCACATAGGGAAGACAACAGCAACAACACAAAATAGACAAGAAAAGATCATGTGTCGAGTGAACAAGTATTCAAGAAAAGAGCCCTCCACCGCCCGACCCGCTTCGGTTTCCCTCTGTGTTGGACGCGCGTGAGCGCGAACCGCACTACTCCCCTGTGGTGTTGTGTCTATAGTTGACCTGAGGAAAAGAAGACCGTCGGCTTTCGGACTCCCCCCCGAAGGCTTTTGCTGAGGTGAAAGGTGATTGATGGTATATGGTGAGAAAGAGGAGTGCTAGGGAAGAAAAGGAACTAAATGGCCGGGCGGTGTTGGATGTGGTTCATATACATTCAGCATACCGAGGATTGACGCGGGTAGAGGACGTTCCGCATGCTGTAACCCGAACTGAAGCTTCTCGAGCGTCGCTTAGTAGAAAGCGCTCTTGCAGCCCCAGCTCTGCTCACAGTTGCAGGAGCCGGGCTCCTTCCACTTGTCATCCTCGTAGGAGAAGAAGACGGTCTTGTCACCGCAGCTCTCGCGGATGGACTTGATGGCCTCGGCCTGCTCCGACTTACCGGGGCAAGCAGAGCCGTTGCAGTTGCCCTGAGAGGGCCAGCCGCACTCCAGGTTGATCACGTCGTTGCCCTCGCAGATCTTGCTGAGGATCTCGAGCTGGCCAGAGACGAAGGTACCGGCGTCGGAGGGGGTGACCTCGGCGTTGAAGTAAGGGTGGATGTTAGCACCAGTGACATCAACAACGTCGCAGATGGCCGACTTGGTCTCGGGCTGCTCCCAGATGTTGAGGGTCTCGGCGATGGTGTAAGGACCGGTGTAGTCGGAGCACTTGGACTTGACAACAGTGATGAGTTCGCGGAGCTCGGCAGCAGAGCAGAAGCCGTTCATGATGGCCTCGTTACCGACAACGAAGAGCTTGACCTGATCCCACTGAGCCCACTCAGCGATGGCGTCAACCTGCTCCTTGATCTCGGGGGTCTCGTAAGAGCAGCCAGAGGCCTTGACAAAGACACCAATGATCATGTCAATGCCGTGCTTCTTGCAAGCACCGCCAACAGACTTGAGGGTGTCGCAGTCAGTGGAGTAGGATCGGATGATCTGGAAACCAGCCTCCTTGAGCTCACCGATGTCCTTGTCAACCTTGTCGGCGGACTTGCAGTCACCGTTGGAGGACTCATAGGGGGTGTAGGTGATACCGTAGTGGTCGTTTCCACCTCGGAGGGAGCCGCCGGTGGAAACCTTCTTGGGTTGAGACTTGGGCTTGGGAGAAGCAGAGGGCTTCTCAGAAGCGGGCTGGGTGTAGACAGGGGTGGAAGGCTTCTCGGTGGGAACCTCGTAGACGGGAGCAGAGGTCTTCTCCTTGGGGGCCTCGTAAACAGCGGTGGTAGGCTTGGGCTTGGGGGCCTCGTAGACGGGAGCGGAAGGCTTCTTGGGAGCCTCAGTAGCCTTGGAGGGGGCAGGGACGCCAACCTGAGAGTAGGGGCAGACGTAGACGTAGTCGGTCTCAGTGACGGTCACGACCTGCTCGGGAGCAGTGTAGGTGCCAGGGGCGTAGCTGGTGGGGACGGGGTAGACCAGGACGGTCTCCTCGGTGCAGCTCTTGGTGACGGGAGCGATGGTGTAGGTGCCGGCGCTGGGGCAGACATAGACGGTGGTCTCGATGACGCTGGTGACCTTGCCCTCGTGCTCAGTCTCCTTGGCGTAGGGGCAGGTGATGGTCGTGGGCTGCTCAACAACGGTGGTGACACCGCCGAAGGTATGAGTTCCAGAGGGAACCTTGGTGGACTCAGGGACGCAGACGGTGGTGGACTCAGTCACGGTCAGAGTGGTGGCGGGGAAGGTGTAAGTGCCGGGGGTCGGGCAGTTGTACTCCTGGGGAGTAGGAACAGGGACGACCGGAACCTCGACGACCTCGGTGGTGGTAGGCTTGGGCTTGGGGGCCTCGTAGGTCGGCTTGGGAGCCTCATACGTGGGCTTGGGAGCCTCAGGAGCCTTGGTGGTGACAACCTCCTTGGTCTTGGGAGCAGGAGGGGGAGGGTTGGGGATGACTGTTTAACATATCAGCTCACTAAACTCGTCCTAATGAGACTAGGTTATGCTTCGTACGAGTGGGCTCGCCGTAGTAGGTGGTCCAGATGGTGGTGCAGCTGGGAACGCAGACCTCACCACGACGGAAGAGGTCGTGAGCACGGCGGTGGTGAGGGTAAGCGGCGTGGGCGCCAGTGGCCATGGCCGCAACGGCGGCGGCAGCAATTCCTCCCTTCATATTGAACAAGCTCAAACAGCAACAAACAGATATATATGCGGTTTTATAGTTGGGGTTAGAAACGAATGCCCGCTAAAAGAGTGAAGCGGTAAGTGGGAGATGGTGAACGAGAGAATGAAAGCAAAAGGTAACGAGGCTCTCTAGATTCTCGACATGGACGGAACCGTGAGGGAAGGAGGAGGAGAAGGGACAGAAGAGGAGCAGAACAGCGGCATTATGAGCAGATCCGGTGTTATTACTGCTCCTTCGCCTTAGTTGGGGAGGACCCGGCTAGGTTGTTGTGCCTTGCTTGGCTCCAGGAGTCGTCGCATTGGCAAAGGCTGATCTAGCCAAGAATAGCCATTGTGATGGTACCTGAGACTCACACTCAGGTACCCGTCCCCAAGCCGTCTCTCAAGAATAGCAGGGGTGTCAGTCGCCAAGTCCCGACAAGAGACCACCACGGTCACCGTTGGTGCTATGCGCCTATCACGCATCCTAGCATGTAGCCGGGGTTCGCGGGCGAAAAGGGGAACGTGGTGGAGCATGGGCAAGGTGTAATTTCGTCGCCTCGGCCGGTCAAGGGGCATGCGCTTGTCCAAGTTGCCGACACCTCCCCCAAACGAAACCATCCTCCAGCGGTCGAAAAGGGGAACTTGGCGGTGTCACGGGTGCTGCCCATAGAGAGCCTGGCGCTACCAGCAAATGAGCAGCCAAGCCTGGCCGCGCTGGGGGATTCGCTGTGAAGCGATATTATGTCAATGGAACGGCAATGCTTCTGGACGCTGGTTGGTTGGTTGGATAAGGCCAGGGGCTCCGAGATGACCACAGATGGGTGGTTGATGAAGGCCCCGCTGGGAGATGAGCCTAATAGCCTCGCCTCTCTCATGTTTATCGCAGGCAGTCTTTGTCTGCCGAGCCGTAAAAGTCAAGCTGCTGGCCCTGTGAGCTGTGGAGGCTCTCCATCAAAGGATCCCCGTACATGATGGAGCGGCCTCCAGGCTGACCAACGGCTGGCTGCTGCATCCAAACCTTGAGTCCCATCGAGGTCCCTTCCATCAAGGAAGCATCCATGGTGAATCAGCCGGCTCATCGGCCTGTGGGTCGCGAGATTGTTCCTGCATCTGACACGGCCCCCAATTTGCCTTAGTGTGAGTGGCTGGCGCTTCTCGGCGGTCGAGGGGGCCCTCGTGTTTGTTTTAGCGACTTTTTGGCCATCTTTGTAAGTCTTGTCACTCTCCGTAGACCGCCTGATTCCCTTCAAGGCAGGTCAGGATTGTTGCCCATGGCCATCCATCGACTGGTCCAGCCCGTGAGGCGCAGGTGTCCCTCTTTTTCTTGCGGGGGAGAGTAGCCAGCAAAAGCCGGGGCGAAAGCTTGTCGATCGGATCTTTGGCTGGCCGAAACAGCTAGAGCCATGGCGTGCAGGCGGTATGAGTCGGCGCGCGAGCGCAGATTGCCTGCCCCCTTCAGATCTAATCGTATAATTTGCTCTTCGTATTCAATCTGGTCTGGTCGCACGGCAGTTGATAGGACCCTAGAACTTTCTGGCTTTGCGCATTGCATCGCATCTTCCAAGACCGCCGAATGCCCCCGCAGGTTTCATAAACCGACTGATTCGAACGCAGAGTCTGTTGTGCTGTCACCCTGTCCCGCTATGTCTTTGTTTTCCAACCAATCCTCCAGGTCGTTGGTAGTGGGATGGGGGTTGGACTGGGGTCTCAACGGGGGCAAAGTAATGTCGATCGGTCGGCAGCTTGCTTGCTTGTTCAAATCAAAAGTTATTTTACCCGTTTCCTGGCCCTTGGCTCTTCTGAGGTTGCCCAATGCAAGCCCCTATTCCGGAGTAGCGAGCGAGGACTTTTGCTGAAGGGTTAGCCATCTGCCTCGGGTATTGTCAAGTAGTATATGGCATGGCTGTCGTTGGCATTTGTTGTCGATACAATGCAAGCATGAATGATTTAGCATGGATGCATGTCATCCGAAATAGCACATTTCAATGGCTGCTCCTGGATGCATCCAAGGATAGATGTCTCAAGACACGTTGGTTGTGTGCTGTTATTGCTGAATGTTCAAGCCATCATGTGCAGCTTCCGAAACAAGCACTGACAGGGATCTTAATGGAAGTGGCGATGAAAAACGTTGTGAGACGCCACGTCATGTGACACCGCGAGACGAAAGAGCATCTGCTTAACGCGGTGTGGCTAAAATTTTCAGCCTCGTCTAGGTACTGGGGAAAGCATTGACGGCCATCAAGGCAGTGGAGGCATACAATCAATCGCAACAATGCTGCGATCATCAACCCGTCGGTATGTGTGTCAGAATTTCATTACGCATAGTCGTAATGGACCAGGATCCTCTCTCCCATTATTGGTGCACTCATTGAGTCCGGCGCAAAAGGTTGGTTTCTTTCTTGGTGGCTTCTAGCATCAGTTAATCTGATTTTTCTTGCAGTATTCCACCACAACCCAACGTCTTCAAAATGGCCTTGGACAAGAAACCATCCCCAAAACTAATCCCCTACCGTCTCTTCATGGCCAAGGAACGATTAGAGAGAGACTTCAAAATTGGGTGCCTGAAGAGGATGAACAGATTACTCAACTCACTGCCGACCTGACTTTTTGGTCCAAAGTGACCAACAGCAACACCCGTCCCCAGTCAACTGGCTCGACAGAGATGGACCACTTCAAGTCCGATGTCGCTGGCATGGCCGAGTCAGATGAGACTTCCAACCATGAGGATCACGAGCTTGCCATAGTCGGGACCAAGACCAGGACTCCCGGTGATCTCGTCGAGATGAAGTAATGGTTCCGTCTCTTTATCATGTCGCAGCAGCAACTAACTCATTGGCAGACAACCTGGTTCTAGAACCCCCCTCTTTGGTGTTTACCTGGGATACTTCGGTAGTCGTCATCACTTCTACACAAACACGGGCAAATGGATCATCAGCTTGGGATTCAATTCCCTCTTCAGCATCTCCAACTTTGTCCCCGTTGAAGACTTGAAGCCGATTTTGGCCTCGATCCCTCAAGATGTCACACCTGACGATTTTGAAGAAATCCGCAGGGAAGACAAGGGCCCTAGCCGTGAAGCTGGTGCTGACTTGATTGAAAAGATGCGGGCTTTCACTTTGGAAGCTGACCATGCATATCAAGAAAGTCTCAACAGCCTGGATAGAGCAAGGTCCCTGGTGTCGGATGGCAGGCGAACCAAGTACCTGAGCCTATTCGAGCTCGCAGACATTCTCTTGCCCCAGTCCCTCAAGAAAGGCAAACACTTTTCTCCCGCCGCTTTGTACGCCGTTCATACCGCCCTCTACCGGAACGATTTCATCTTCCGACCTCTCAGCCCATCTGCAGATTGTCACCGACGGGAACATCTTTTTGAGATTTTCCCGTATCAGGATCTCCTGATGATCAACCGCGTTTCACTCATGGTCCGCGACTACACCATCACAAGGGCTAGGAAACTAAACCCTCCCACCGAAGAAGAACTCGAACTTACAGGGTTTGGTACCTTTATTCTCAAAGCAAGGGAAGTTGTCCTCGCCAATCGCCAGAAGCGATCTTGGACACCGTACGGGATCCTCGCCCCTTCGTCGGGGGTAACTATCGAGACAGCGGAGTGGTCAAGGAAGCAGCTGGATTTCATACGTTTCTTGGAGTGGTGGGCAAGCTACGACCTCTTTGACGACTCATCACGCTTCCATGCGGATGGTTCTCTAATTCTCCGGGCTCTTGACCTTTATGATAACGCCACTTTGGATCAACGAACCGCCTGGACTTTTCTTCAAGAACTGGGCATGATCCCTCCATGGGAGATCCCGTCACGTTACAAGGTTCGATTCCCAGGTGTCAAAATCGAGGGTGGGGGTGGTCTCCATCGAGAGGTTCCAGCCCGGCTGGAGGACTCGACACGACCAGACATTGCAGAAGGCTCAAGGAGACAGTGGACCGACCACATGGTCTTTTGTATCGACGCTCCTGAAACCATGCTCATCGACGATGGTGTCTCACTAGAGCGTACAGAGAAACCAGACGAGTACTGGATCCATGTGCATACGGCCGACCCAGCATCGGGGATCAAGCCAAACTCTGAGTTGGGCAAGTTCCTGGAGCTGATTCCAGAAAATATTTACCTTCCGGGACACTTCCAGGCCATGCTGCCAGCTGAGATCGGTGTGGACCAGTCAGGAGACTACAAATCAGAAAGCCTTGTCGACCAGTACTCTCTGGCCGCCGGCCGACCAGCCCTCACCTTCAGCGCCAGAGTCAACGAAAAGGGGGATCTCCTCGACTACAAAGTTGAGCCGGGAACACTTGACAAGGTCACATATCTGGATCCCAGGGACGTTTCCGAGTTTTGCAATGAGTCCCAGCCTCCCCCGGCATCCGACAAGAGTCTCGTTGTTGGACAACTGCCAGACAAGGCAAAGACAGTGCCAAACCGGCCCATGATCTCCGCAAAAGACTTGGACGAGAAGAGCAAGGAAGACCTCCTGACGCTCTATCGCCTGGCTGAGGCGATCAGAGGAAAGCGGCTTGAGAAGGGAGCGTGGCCCTCGTTTCTACCCGGTGCCTCTGTCACGGTTGCCTTTGAGGATGTACCAATGAGCCAAGCTGAGGGGACAAAGGTACTGCCCCCCGACCCGTACATCAAGATTGGCTACGACTCGTTCAATGGCGCTTCGGTTGTCTCCAACACCATGGTTCTTGCGGGTGAAATCGCGGCTCGGTGGTGCTCTGACCGCAAGATCCCGGTGCCATACCGAAGAGATGTGCACTCCAAGAGCAACTTTGAAGCTATCTATAACTACGCCACCAAGGAGCTATATCCTCTCCTCGAGAGGGGTGTGCAGCCAACGATGGCCCAGCGTCAGCAACTCTCACGTCTCACAGGCGGCGTCGAGATGTCGACAGAGCCTGGGCCCTACTTCATGCTAGGCCTTGACATGTACGCCAAAGCCACGTCGCCCCTCCGCCGCTTCTCAGACCTGGTAGTCCACTGGCAAGTTCACGCGGCGCTGGCACACGAGCGGGAGGTGAAGCGGCGGATTGATCCGGAGACGGACAACCTGGACGGCATTCTCCCGTTCACGGCGGAGACTCTCCCCAACACCATCAGCCTACTACACATGCGGGAGAGGATGGCGCGGACCGTCTCGCAGGGTACCAAGGAGTGGATTCTCATGGCGCTCGTGCGGGCCTGGAAGTTTGAGGGCACGGTGCCGCAGCGGATTCGCTTCACGGTCGAGTCCCGATGGCGGCAGGGCGTGCTCGGCAGGCTGGACCTGTTTGACATGGATGCCATCATGACTATCGACGGCATCGATAAGCTCATGCTCGTCAAGGATATCAAGGTGGGCGATCAGTTCGACGTTGAACTCAGCGACATCAACGTCCACTCACGGCAGATCTTTGTCAAAGCGCTCAAGCATAACGGCCAGGGTCATAGCCAGCCGGCGCACTCCCCGGCCGCCTCGGCCCCGGACCCAACCCCGTGAGCTACGCCGCAAGGGCTTTTTTTCCCCAGGTGCTCACCGTCACCGCCTGGGGGGCAAGACGTGGGCTTTTCCGGGGCGGAACTCAACTTGACGGTCAGCACAGCACAGCAATATTTACCGTGTCTTCCTCAACGTCAGCACACACCCCTTTCTAACGGTCAAACGTGGAGTGCCCCGACCGACGTGGAGCCTCCCCCGCATTTGCACATCGTGCCCCCCTGCGTCAAGAGACATGGTCCCCCTAGTCGGCCTCCCAAGACGCCAAACCACCAATCTTTCAGTCAGCCTGGGGGGACTAACTTGAGACTGACTGGCATTGGCATTGGCACTGACCGACGGACTCTGAAGCGGGAGCTTGTGGTTGGATGAAACTGCCTGCTGCAATGTATACTAT
>JABCKD010001076.1:0-17814 GCA_013186415.1 Fusarium sp. NRRL 66088 | reverse complement strand
ACCTAGGTTTATATTTCTTTTCTTATAATTAGACTTCTAATATATATAGCTTATATATAATTTAAGAAACTAAAAGCCGCTTTGCTAGCCTAGCTAGACTTAGTAAATATCGCACTAAAATATATTAATAACTTCACTATTATCGCAATTAATTATAGCTTTAGCGCCGGACTTAATTGCTTATGCCGACTTCACGATTCTGCCACGAGGCTTAGTGCTATTCTCTCTCATGGACGCATCTTAATCTATAGCACCTTAATGTTTTTCCTAACGTGATATTACCGCAGTCCCTCCTCTATTAACGACCTATAATCCTCTTTCTTTAATAATATGCCTCTTTCTCTCCAGTCTGTAAATACTAGCACATGCACCTCGCTAGTACTAAGGAAAATTCATCATATATGACAAAGCCTGCTAATACCTTTCAGGCGGCTTATTAAGGTAATAATTCTATATAGAGCCTCGCGGGAAGGGGCTAATAGATAACACGTTATATCACCTCTAAATTGCACTATAGGTGAAACCCATAGGGTTGCTTAACTATGGGCCAGTCCGTCGCGAATGCCCAATACAACATGATTGGGTCCTGCCCCCGTAGTTTTCGATCTCTATCATAAGGTAGTATGGGGGTCTCGACGAGAACGACTACAAAATCTAAAGTAATACACTAACCCGTCCCAAAGTATTTATAGAGCCTGGGGAATAGAGAGGTGGTTACGGAGCATAAGCAGAGAAGATATAGCCCAGGCAGGGCTGCAAAAGGTGCGTCTCCAGCAACAGGCGCTATGCATCTCGTGATGAGACGTAGTGGAGGGCTAGAAGTGGTTGCTCATACCAGTGTAATACAGTGCAGGGGGCCTAGTCCAAACCATTTAGAGCATCTTTAATATAGGGGTATAAATAAGAGTCAGTAAGATCGCTATATAATACATAAGAGCGATTATGGCGACGCAAAGAAAGACTATACAAATAAGTAGAGTAATAGGCCTAGGCACTAGTCGTTTCAATCACCATACTAGGGGGCACCCTCAGGATCTGCTCTAGGTTACCCTCCCAACCCTATTATGACTATAGATAGTTGGTTCGGGGTTTTTAAATGCCCTCATTTTAAGGTAAGCTGTGGCTTTCCACACGCTACTTCGAACAACGCAACCAAGTCAACGCTAACCCTGGACGAGTGGTGCTATTTCCCCCAACTCGGAACAGATCGAGAAGCATTATCATTTTTGGGTGTAGAATCTGTCCACGTTGACGAGATTCTTCCTATGGCCCAACCGGAACGGCTTGGCCGTAGCCCTTCCATTGCGACTTAGCTTTACCGTCCATCGAGATCTCTTAGCACCACGATAGCATCTCCGTAACTCGTGACAGGTCGCGCGTACCGCGTCACAGCATGGTTCGCGGTTCTTATCACGAGCCTCTCTATAAGCAGAGATTAGGCTTTAAATGCGAAATCCGCCTTTGCAAATGAGATATGTTTATCTAGCGATGCCTTCACGTGCGCGCAACTCCAAGGTCTGCTAAACAGGTGTAGCATGGTTGACACATCGAAGAGTGCTTTTAGAGAAAAAAAAGAAAGCCTCGTCTTCTCTTGCTAACTCAATAAAGAAGTACATTACCCGCCAAAACCAGCTGTCTTTGATAACATAAATATGCTTAGACATAAAAATAGCCCTTAAGTCTAATAGCTGCCCTTTGCTCATTCACGGCAGGGCCCAACTTAGCCTTCTTTAATCAACGTTCCGAAATCACATTTGCGAAAGGGGAGGCTGAAGTTAAGTTTTAGCCAGACTACGAACCGGCTAAGGAAATTCAACAACTAGGCTAGCGGTTAAGGAGTCAGGACATTATCATCTGAAAACTTTGCATTAGAAATCTTACATACGTGATAAGGATGAACCTATTTATATATATAGCTCAGAACATGGCGACAAAGAAAATCACTGCTGACCTGAGCTATATTCTACATAGTTGTTCTTTCTATTATAGATAAGGACCCTAACATCGACTCTATCAAGGTTTGACAAGATCATAAGGCAAGATTCTCAGCTCTGGTCAACATGAGTGCAGGTATCAACTTACTCAACACCCCCCACCCTGTCATGCAGTGAACCAGAACAAGAGGCCTTTCCTTTTACCAATCAGCAAGCCTCCTAATTCATGCTAATAACAGCCCCTTCTTCTAAATTCCCGAGCATTTTCGGCGACTACTGGGATCATCGGCCAAATGAAACCAAGGCGCCCTATACGGCGAGTCTAAAAAGATAATCGGCAAGGTGCTGAAAAAGCTGTCACCCGAGCCTTAAGAACGACAAACTAGGCATAGCATCAAGATGAGCGTGCTCGAGTCCAGCATAAGCAGGGTTCCACGACAGAGTTAGACGCTCAGCTCATTCATTTTTAATTACAGCCGTTAATCAAAGCACATTCTCGCAACCATACCTTTGAAGCCCGCCGTCTCCGCCTCATTTCTCGGCCCGCTTGCAACGTAGTTTCTCTATACCTTTAGTTTAACCGCTAGATATCTGTTCCTATCGTTATCACTGGTATCTCAGAAACCAGTCTGAGGGTGCCGCGCGATCAACATGAGAGAGCCCACTTGCCTTCTTGCCCCTGCTACTATACAACTTTTGACCCCGGGAGATAATTTTCAGGAGTATCAGTATCATGCATCTCAACCATTGAGTGAACTTCACGAAACGAACGTACGAGAAGGCCGGAACTTGGTAAATATGAGCTATAAGAATATAGGCCGATATCTAAGCAGCAACACCTTTTATAGTATGAACATGCAATCTATTTGCGTTCTTCCCATCAAGGGTAGGTCTTTAACTTTTGTATGAATACGTAAATATAGCCGTAGTCACGGTGCCAGATCTAAAACGAACAGTCCCTATAGTTAAAGGGCATCCGTGACGGGAGGTCATCATTGTAGAGAGAGTCAAAGATAGAGTGAAGCTACCAACATCAATACCAACTGGCTGCTTTACCACGATCACTAGCTCTCCAATATGGCCACCTTGACCCTGCGTTGTTGCGAATAGCGACGACAATGTACGACGGGCCACGAGAATGCAACATCACCGTGTCGAATCAAGTTTCCATGTCATGATTTCAAACAACATTTTACTTAGCCAACAATGGCTCAAGTCTTAGAGACTGATGGCAGAGTATTATGACGGTACATGGTCGGGGCAGTCCGCGTGAGGCCGAGACGTGAGTTAACGTTGGGTTTCGACTGAGAAGGACCTGCCTCCTTGTATCGGCCAGGCGATATATAGCTTACGAGTAGACTGAAACGGACAATGGAGACTATAGAGCAACGGCAGTATGATGGCTGCTCCATTGCCTTCAAAAGCAGCCTTACTAGACATCGTATGTGGAGTCAGTTATTGTGGTGGGTAATTTTACTGATGTTTGGTGGGACCTTAGACTTTGTGGATTACTTTGCCGTTTGAACGACGAAAAGCGAAGTAGAGATTATCATGAAGCCAGAAATCTGTCGCTGGACTTGATGCCTCTGAAGGGTGCATGTAGTGGAACCGCATGAACAGTGCCTAACATGAGCCTACGAGGGTTATAGACCAAGCTGTACATACAAAGGCTTTTGGTGGCTCGTTGCTCGCTCTTATGAGGAGTACTTCGCAATATAGCCAGACTAAATTGGCGATATCGTCTTTTATTGCTATATCGTCGATATCTTGCCCTTCTCCGAGCCCTAGCATCTTTGCGATCGGCTAGAGGATCTTAGTCTCGGCGGCATTAACGATGAGACTTTCTGTCTCGTACCAATCGTCATATCGGTCGTCGGGCTTAATCATAAGCCTCGTTTATGTTGTGGATAGCGTAGTCATCTTATTCGGTCGTGGATTAAGAAGTCGGGATTAAAGGCAGTATGGTTATAAGGTTAAAGTTGATAGCAAGGATCTAAGGAAGAAGGGGGTTAGGCAGCCCTTTTATCCTCTCTTAATAAGAAGAAAAGTAGCCTCTTTAGATATAAATATTAAGCTTACATTAAAGAATTATAAGGTTTAATATTATATAGTATTAGGCCTATTAAGATATTATTATTATATAAAAACTATATTCTTTAGTGTAGCTACTGACGTCTATGTCTGCGGCAAGAAAACTTAAATCTAGAGGTATATATAAAGGCAGTCCGCCCCGGCAATAAGAAAAAATACATTAATATTACTCCTCCTACGTAATATTACCGAGTTTCAATAACTGCCTCACTTTCACAGTTCAAACCGCGCAACAAAGACACATACTTGGGCATAACGGGGCTTAGCGGGTCGCAACAGTAGCTTCAGAAACGACAAGAGGAGCCGATCAGATCGCAACAAGCCCGCCAACAACTTCAAACCCAAGAAGTCGCCCAATAGTACCATCATCAACATCTACCTGAGCAGAAGAAGTAGTCACCGTAGCAGAAGGCCAACTGCGCATACCATACCAGACTCACTCTACGGAACAGGTGCGACGGTGATGGGATATAGTTCACGACAGTCGATTCAATTTGAGTCATTGGCAACTCATTAGAAACTCACCAGAATGATACGAGAGGAACTCGGGTCAACGCGATAATGTGTGTCTACGGCACTGGAAATCATAGTTGAGTTACGAGGTATTGTTTACGTATGC
The DNA here is from genome assembly GCA_013186415.1 of Fusarium sp. NRRL 66088. Classification (NCBI taxonomy): domain Eukaryota; kingdom Fungi; phylum Ascomycota; class Sordariomycetes; order Hypocreales; family Nectriaceae; genus Fusarium; species Fusarium sp. NRRL 66088. Next base: position 13,170 of record JABCKD010001076.1, on the reverse strand, counting down.
AGATAGTTTGTACGTCTTTACGGAAGACGTGTTTTCCAGCTTTATGGAGAGGAACCTCGGGTAGATGGAGAAGCACTTTTCCTAGACTGGCACGTCAGAAGGTTGGTTCGGCTATCTAGGCGGCTTTGAAAACCTCGGATCGACGAAGAGCGGGGGGGCGAACTGGAAGAGGAGTATGTAAGAGTTTGATGTAACTGCTATGGATAGAACTCCTGGTGATGAACCATGACCGGCTATCACTTAGCCGACGGTCATCGGTGTCGCAGTCAAGCACTTGGGTAGTTCTTCCAGGCCAAGTGACGGACCGTTCCTTAGACCCTTTCTACTCCAAGTAACATGGCTAGTCAGGCAGCGCCCAGGACGAGGATCAAGAGAAACCCGTCGTAGATAAACGGAGTGAGAATAGGGAGAGTCAGAGTTTCAAGAAACAGCTAGTTGCTGCTCAGCCGCAGCCTCAGCGCATAATTCCCTCTGCGACAAGGTGGCCCAAGTTGCCTCAAGAAGCGTACCAATGTGACCCCGACCCCACGAAAGAGTGGGATCAAGATGAGAATATCTAACACCGCGATGATGCACCCAACGTACGGCAAGCCAGCATACCTGCAAGGGTCTACAACCCAGAGCACTGGGACCTGCTACCGTTCAGCCGACGGGTACCGTCCCCAGGAATGCCAGATAGGTCAAGATTCACAGTCAGACCAGGCAGAAGATTGCCAAGACGAAGGCTGCATTATAAGGACAATCAGCAGCATCAGCAGACTTCACCCCCGGTTATCGTCATAATGATAGGACAGATCGTCGCAGCCCCCTTTCCGAGTGCAGACGAGTGGCTTACTAGGGTATACCATCGGCCGATGACGGCCACGGGGGGTCATGTCAGCGACAAGCCGTGCCCCAGCAGTATTCAGATCCACAACAGCCCTTGTCCAACTGAGTGCTATACTACCGCGCAACATGGATGGGGCCAAGAGTATGGTCACAGTGATAGCGTTGCTTTGGTGGCTGATCGATGGCAAAGGAAAATGTCTTACATCCAAGCCACGCAGGTCGACTCAGAAAATAGGGTAAAGAGCCAGTCAGAGTCAACTGTGGCAGCGAGTCGAGTTTGGAGGATGACAGACAACGCCAGGAAAGATCTAAGCGTAGCCAGCCCGTGCAATAATCGTGCTGACGAAGGATACAAGGATGAAGAATATAAGCACCAACATCGACGTTTCTCACGCGCTCCACACCGTCAGTCTCTGAGGCGGGAGCATAACGGTTATCAGCATAGAAAGAAGGCGGAAAATGGAGATTGCTCCACCAAACACCAAAACGCGAGGAGATAGAGAAGTGTCGAGGACAAAGAGGGGGCATGATGGAAAAGAACGGCGTCCTAATCTCGGGACAGCGGCACACAATAGGCACACCCGGATCTCAACATTGTGTTGACGTGGCCTTAGGCATCTTCTCCTCTTACTTGTACATTGGTCTTAGTTTCTTCCCGAGTTGTTTGAATCTGGCCCGAGAACAACGGCATGTCTATCGAGCACCACAGGGATAATCGAAACCTCAATGTAGGACAAAATATCGAAAGTTCCCGCCGCTACATGATACAGCCGCTCGAAGGAGTCATCAACGCGCTCGAAGCAAACCTAGGGCAGAGTATTGATGCATCCAAAGCCATCCTTGTTCAGGAATACCCCATGACTTGGCAGCAGTGCAGGGTGGATAGACGTGCCATGAATTTCCACACGCCGGACGACGCAACAACTGAGCAACTCCAAGACACGAACGCCTGGAGGGGTCCCTAGGAAGATTCGCCAGACGAAAATATGAGAAAGACAGAATTTAAACATCATATTCGGCAAACATACTTTCTGATAATATCGACGGTAGCTAAGAGGGTCCTAAAAAAAGCAGTTACTAGTTCAGTCATAGACCTGACCGTGTTACGTGAGCTAGGTCAGTTACAACCAGTTGGAACTGCGTCTCCTCTATCGTCACCACTTTTACTTTAGTACTACGAACATGGCCATGATACTTGACGGGGGCCATCTCACATCATCTGCCTTAAATGGCTCACCTTGAGATAGGCAGCTTACTCTGCAGTAACTATAAAGTAAATACTTGAGTATGCCTGCTCAAGTGGGAGTCTCAGATGCGATAAAAACAAGATCATAACTAATAGAAAGCGTACATAACCACTAAAGACCAGTAATAACCAAGAAAAAGGTACCCCGGACCTACAAAATCAACTAGATAGCTAGCATTAATCATAGATTTCTCCGTCACCAAGTGTGGTGGTGGGCTTTGGCACACGTCAATTCAGCCACAATCGGCTAGATGTATAATGTTTTACGCATATGTTGAAAATCTATCACAATTATCTCACTGTGAATCGGGGATTGCTGTTTGCGCCGACCTGGAGCATGACAATCGTACTTCACATGACAAAGGCATTCTCAATTGGCTCAAATGCCCAGGTCCTAACCATTTGTTCCCAAGATATAATAACTAACAAATGCAGTGAATATGAGAATAGCACCTGTCTCTATCACTTCTTTCTCTCTCACACAGTCTCTCGCGTTGTGCAAATTATTGACCAGAATAGAGCCGAATCGGCATTGGCTTAGGGCCCCGATGCATTTTTAATGGCCATGGAATTCTACCTCGGCTCGTCATCCGTCTGCCTCCCTAGTTAGATGCAGGGCAACAGTAATGCATCAGCCAGCTATAGCTAATAGATCTGCCAGGACAATTAAGTATATGCTCTTCGCCGTTATCACGTGCCCCCGAATCATAGCCACAGCTACGCGATATCAAGATGCATCATAAACAGCGGACAAGGACGAGGGTAGTGCTGCCGCTTTGCGCCTCTGGTCCTATCGACAAGGCCCAAAGACCTCACAAACATAGTGCTATGGCTATTGCAAACCCAGTTAGCGCATATGACAAAGTCCTTTCCCCTTGCTCTTGGCCTTTATCGCAGCTTGTTTTTTCATTTTTGGCCATAGAGCTAGGTGTCCGCTTTGACGTCCTATCATTAAATTACGCGCGCATTAGGCACATAAGACCAATATCAGGAGAAGACAGAGAACATAGCCAAGCGGTGGCGGACTATAACCGAGGCCACATAATCGATCGGTTTGTCATAGGCGTAGGAGAGACGCCGCCATAGTTCGGTAGGCTATCAACAAGGGGAACACTTTAGATCCCACCGTCGTTCCAGATGATAATAGATAGGCAGACCTTGACTTGGAGAATCGTATCACCATGGGTCGAATAGGTCATGTGATAGAGGCAAAACCGATGGAATAGTCGAATCAGATATGAACAAATACTACTGGTTCGCCTTGGGGTTCCTGCTGGCTGGCTGCAGGAGGGTCGATTTGATTAGAGTCGAATTGAGCAGGCTTTGCGAGACAACATGAAGCTGCACTATCTCCTGCAACAACAATCCCAATCTCAACAGCATCCTCGACATCCTCAGCAACACTTCCAACACCACCACCAGCTGGCTTGCGGACAAGGCCCAGTTGCATAGGCGGTAGCAACAGGCCCAGGCCCTGGCCGATCAGCAGCGAAACCAGTCGAAGAGCAAAGCAAGGAGCTCAAGATAAGTCGACGAAAATACGAGGCGAAGAAGGCGACTATTCAATCACCTAAGAGGTAACTCAAAGCTGATATGGAAGAATGATGGTGAAACCAGAATGCCCTTGAGAGTCAAAAGAGACAGCAGGAGTAAGACAAGCTAAAGGCAAACATCACGTCTCAGCTAACTCGCGCCATACGCCCAGAGACGTCTCAACATGCCTTATTGGCTTTCCCACCCCTAGATTAACTCTTCTCTGTCTCAAGCAAGGTAGAAATACCCAGCGTCAAACAGACCAACAGTCGCTCCGCCTCTCGTCCCGAGGCACATGGCTTGGCCCCGTCAGGGCTGAGCCTCAGAACGACGAGTCAACCACTATGCATTTTATCGACATCAACCCTCGGTTCATCCTCAACGACGTCAACTGCCAGCCCAATCAACTCTTTCGCCCCTCGCCCTAACACCTAAAGCGAGAATTCTTCCAGGGCCATCGCACATCGAGGGCCAGCCATACTCCGAAACGGCCCAGTAAGGGAAAACCCAGCTGATGGTAAATTATAAGCCGACGGTCACTTGCAATAGGCACCACCTATTAGTAAGGCTTTGATTGGTCTGATTGAAGCGAGCTAGGGCTCCGTACTAGTAAGGATGCTGGGGAAGCAGAGGAGCTATGGACTAATGGCGATATTTAGCCGAGAAAGGATAGGTTACCCCATTCCCCAGTCTCCCCCATGGTGAAGTTAAGCTTATCTCAATAAACTTACTCCTTTTGGCCCTAGGCAACATGATTGTTTCAGATGCGTTCATGTGCGCGACCAGTAACTGCCGTGGATCCTTGCCGATACCTCCTCATTGAGAAATGATCAAGAATTGTTAAATGCGAGGCCAACCCAGGTATCCAAATGCCCTTCTTAGGCATTCAAATGAGAAGCACCATTACTAGGGAACACGACCGGCCTGATCGAAATCTGTCGCGTTCGTCTCACAACGATGAAGACTTCACGTCCAGGGGCTATCTGCGCCTGGCTCGCTGTGCAAGGTCCTGCTGGCTTGGTTACATGTCTCCCGGGCGGTATAGCGAATATTGTCGATCTAGGATATGCAGTTCATCAAGGGTCCTACAATGTGAGTCTACTGTTCATCCTCATTCAGAGTATCTCTCTGCCAGCGTCAGTCAAATCAGGGATCTTCTATTCAATGGTTAGTTACATCAGTAAATAACCCATGCGGCCAGGCATCGCACGACTACTACAGCTTCAAGAATATCCGCTACGCTGAGCCGCCCCTGCGCTGGAGCCCACCGACTTTTCCAAGAACGATCAACCGCACTGTGAACATGGAGGAGTGCAACGCATCTGCCCCCAATCCTTCCCCCGTTGGATATTGCAGCCTCGGGCTGAGGCAGCAGGAATACCGGTAGAAACGCTGGTGAATATTCTCATGAGCGACCAACGTATGACTGAGGATTGTCTATTCCTAGACGTTTACGTTCCTTCAACTATTCTCGCTCAAAAGGACAATGTCCGCTCGCGCTGTACGCAATAAGCGAATAATCTCTCACACGCTTGTTGATGCTGACTGAGATCTGTTCAAGCTGCCGTCATGGTCTGGATTCACGGCGGCGGCTATGACATAGGTGAGTCGGTGCACTTATTGCGTAGGGGCAAGCGAAGCGACTAACAAGTTCGCAGGGTATAAGGACCAAGCCCCTTCGACACCCCGGGAGGTCTACTTGCACGTTCTCAGTTTGACGATCAAGGAGTCATCTTCATTTCCATAAACTACAGACTTGGTATGTTTGGTTTTCTGTATGACGAAAGTGCCGATATGGTCGGCAATGCCGGTTTGTGGGACCAGAGGCTGGCACTTGAATGGGTTCAACAGTACGTCCATCTTTTTGGCGGAGACAAGAACCGTGTGACCATCGTCGGAGAGTCTGCAGGCGGTGGTAGTGTGTTGCATCAGGTCACTGCATTTGGAGGAAAGGGAAACGCACCTTTCGCTGCGGCGATATCTCAGAGTCCAGCGGTGTTTATCACTGCCAATGCCTCGGAAATTTGGGATACCACCGTCGCTGAGGCTTCACTGGTGACTGGTGCCGAGATTAAGACAGTGAAACAGCTCCGCCAGTTGAACTCCTCGGCGTTGATCAAGATCAACCAGGCCGCAGTTTTTGGAAGCGATTATGGCGTCTTCACCTGTGGCCCGTTGGTCGACTAGGTCTTTGTGCCAGATCTCGCCGGAGTCCTTCTCTTGAATGGAAAGTTTTATCATGGTATCAAAGTAAGCGCATGAATCTCCTAGTTTTGTGTTGGGCGAGTTATGACCACTAATTAACCCCCCCCCCCTCAAGGTTATGACTGGATACAACAGAAATGAATCAGAGTTGTTTAACCCTATAATAAAAACGAACGAGGAGCTACTGTCGTTCCTCCAAAGTACTTACCCAATGTCAGATTCAGCAAGAGATTTTGTCTTGTCCGACCTGTATCCCAACATTCTAGATGGAACCTATGGCTATACCACTCAGGATGACCGCACAAGAGTCCTGATTGACGATATGACTTTTACCTGCAATACTCATTTCCTCGACACTGCGTTCCAGGAGATATCATATGGCTACCGATTCGAATACCCGCCAGGGCTTCACGGCCAGGACCTCGCATGGACCTTTTTCGTCGACGAAGACCCAGCAGTGTCCCCAGAACTAGCCATCACAATGCAGCGCTACTTCGCCAACTTCGCAATAATAGGAAATCCAAACGGAAAAGCAACGGGAGACTTGCCCCGATTCCCGTTATATAGCAAAAATGCAACTCTGGCTACCTTTGGGATCAATGGGGTTGTCGTAGCCCACGATGCTACTGTTAATCCAAGATGTGATTTTTGGCAGAAGGGGACCTTTCAAAGCATGGAGCTAATAATTTAGAATTAATATCTCTATTATATTAGTATGCTTATATTTGGTTTGGTAGTCTTGTTGATAATAGTACATCTTTTACAATCAGAGTTTAAAGTAACCGTGAGGTTATTCACGGGCATTGCGACCGTTACCCTTGATAAGGAAGTTGTCAACGATGGCTAAGCTTAACATCGAGCCTACACGATCAATTGTCAGGGTGACGAATAGGAAATATGGCACCAAAGCAATAGGAAAATTCCACTATTGAAGTCAAATCCTAAACAAAGAAGGTCCAAACACCCGGGAAGAAAGAAAGTATCCAGTGCAGCACGTAGCTAGATAGATCTGGGAAAAAGATATCCATCCCACAGGTTTAAACACATTCCCAAGTCTTTTTTACTGATATTCCGGAGAGGAAGATTTTGCATCATAAAACGAGTTAGAACTCAGTTCTCCACCCGGGTTGGCTATTGTAGTGAGGCACTTTTAGAGAATAGTAGCCCCAGCCTCTTCATACTCAACAAGCCCGAGTATCACAAGGTAGAACTAGGACGACCTCAGATGACCCATCGCTGGCCAGTTTGGCGTACTTAAATCTGTCATCAGTCGTCATGATGCAATTGCTGGGGACTCCGGACCGGGCACAGCTGCGAGATGCGTGCTTTGGGAGATTCCGTCTGCACTGGCCTCTTTTACATAAGGAATCTTTAATCAAGTCAGATCAGTCCCCGGAGTTGACCTCGGCTATTTTGGCGGCTGGCCTATGGTTGCTTGGAACACCGCACACGAGGGACAGGGCTCGGTTCTACCATGATGCCTTCCTGAGAGTCCTCGATGGACAGCTAGTAAGGGGTTCAATATGAGTGAATGCTTACAGTGTCTGATACGTATTTTAGTTCAAGTTTGTCCAGAATTCGGCTGGCCTGTTTCAATCTCGGGCAGAAACTCTTCCACAATTTCAAGTCATACTTATCACACTAATCCTCTCGACATACCGTGGCGGCGAAACATGCCCTTCGGCCATCGTAAATACCAAGCACACTTGGGAACTATTTTCTACCGCTGGCATCTTTGACCAAGGTGAGATTGATGCCGAAATGACAACCCCGATAGTCCGCGAGTGCTACTAGAGGTAGCTCACCAACGCTCTGCACTACCAATTCATACTAATATAAGGAGATTAGGACTCTTATACTATAAGATGCATATTCATCCAAATGTTCTTCTCACAATACATTTTCCTTAATTCAACCCAATTGACTAGATGGAACCAAGCTCCTTAAAAGTGAAGTTCCCTTGACCAAACAAAGTCTGGGACGGCAGCAAGCTACTCTTTACTGTGAAGGAACATCCGGTCAATGTTTCTGACCTTCTAAATGTCCACGGCGACCCGATGGCTTTCAATAGTATAGCACCTCTTGTGGTCTGGGACGTTGCTTCAGGTGTGACAGTTAGGTGTTGTCTAGTTGGACCTATAAATGCACAGTACTGGAATGTTGCATGTTGACTTAGACAAGTGGCAGAGGATTGGGGGCATCGTCAGGCTTGAACATGTAAACACTCCAGTGCTCCAAAGTACAGGTTCCCTCAAGTCTCGAAACGTCGGTCTTGACAATCGACGGTGTACCGGGAAGGTCGACTTTCTGAAGGATATAGATGTAATTTCCTTCAATCGCCTTATCGGCTATAGTGATGTTGACGCCTTCGGATAGCGACTCCGAGAACCGGATCGAGTTGTCACGGCCAGACAAGACATCTGGATCGCGATTAATGCAGTCCTCGCTTAAAACTTGTTGGCGCTATCGCGGTATGTTCTATAGACGATTATGATTTGGACTGCTTCTTCGAAAATGGCCTTTTGTTGAGCCCTTGTGGCTGGGCGTGGAGGGCGATTGGGTTTAGTATCAGCGGCAACGACGGCAACCGCTGAAGATGCAATGGCGAAGAGCAGCTTCATGACAGTGAGAAGCAGGTAGTAAGATTAGAGGGTTCCGCATGCTGACGAATTGGTGGATATTCAACTCTTGTCGGTCATGTTGAATGATCGAACTGCCCCGGTTTCAGAAGTAATAAAAACCAGAGGCTTGCCAATGACTGATCGTATTCCCTGTTAGACTCTTTTGTCACAAATATTCCACCACAGCCCAAGTTCGACGAGATGCGATTCCTTTCTCACGCCGCTCTGCTTCTTGGCTCCTTTATCGTTGCGACAGGGCCATGGCAGCAAATCCAAAATTACAAGCTCCATATTATCCGCCTGGATAGAGTGAACAAGACAAAGCCAACTGCCGGCATTGACTTGTTTCTGTTCACGGGTGCTTGCCTAGTAGAGCATTGAGACGTTCTTCAGGAGGTGCCACAGAATGCAGTGAACGCCATTGGATATGTGGTGATTTCCGTTTCAGAAGGGTAGTCTATGTTTTATTTGATACGAATCAAGCAAGAACGGTGAATGTTATATCTGTATCCTGATGGTCGACGTCGGCAGAATCAGGACGGACCGCGATGGTCGCAACAGCAGGTCCTGATACCGACGGCTGTTAGTTAGTAAAGGATCTAGGTTCTAGGTCATAGGAATACGACCCCATACGCTCTCAAAGAAATATAGTATTAACCTATAGTCAGCCCAGAAAGAATGAGAGAATAGCAGTTGACAGGAAAAAGGCTCACATGCATAGCTATGCCTTGGACCAGCTTCAGAGGTCCAAAGATGCGGCAGCACGAATCCAGGAAAACAGAGTGATATTGATGCATTCCCAGTTGACGCTTCAACCCGACCGCGCCAGAAAAGTGGGAGTAAGATATGACTCGGTTGCCCTCTCACAATTAGAATAGCAGTCCCAAAACCCGTGAAGCCTTCAACCAGCGTCTGTTGAGTCTGGACTAGCTAGGACGGGCACTGAGAAACGAAAGGTTACGTCCGTATTTGTCCGGGCTGAGCCAAGCGAGCCGCCCGCTGGGAAACCACCGTCCCCAGCAGAACTGCTGCCGAAACGCCATGGCCCCGAAGATCAAGAGCCACTGGCGACGATTCGATAGGTCTGAGCCTGGGCCTGACGAACTTGAATCCTGGGCATGTCGAACCAAGAGTCGGCAACCGTCCCAACAGACGCATTCAACCGGGACAATCACTACAAGGACTTACGATGGCTGCGTCCTGCTCAGGCCCGTGGATCGGCATCGAGAAGGACGCACATGTTGGGGTCGAGAGCCCTACCAATGGCCGTCAAGAACCATCTATCTAGTTGCGTTCTTCTCCCCCATACACACACAACACTGCAGTCCTGACTGAGATCTCGGTCGGTGCCTATGAGGGTCCGAGGGCCGGGGTCATGATGGTGATGAAGATGGTGGCAGACATTGTGGGTTTGTTTGTACGTTGCTCACTTGTTCCTAGATTTCCAGCCCCAGTACCATGGATTGTGCCGGTGTTCCTCGAGGCACTACGAGATGAACAGACTCAGGGCAATGGGACCTGGGGGTCAGGTCAAGATCGAATCGACTTTTTTCCACATATACACAAACGGTCGTGATCATTTACGAAATTGGTTGCTTCACTGGCGTCATTTTCTTTGTCTGCCAATGCTAAAACGACGCGAACAAAAGAGGCTAACCCTTGAATCACGGTTGGCAAATACATTCGAATGAATGGGCTTCCCATCTGCCAAATTTGATTGCTGATGATTCTCTAGGTCATGGAATCCGCGGCTACAGAGCAGGCTACACGCAAAAGCCCAGATGAGGCCAACGACTTGCTCAAGGCCACCATCTTCTTCGACGCCATCGCCAAATGGACAACATGCTCTTCAACACTTCGATCAGCCTCTCTGCTCAATTGAAGCTCCCAGCGGACCTTACAAGCCCCAACATTGTCTTTACAAATATGAGCATTCACATATCTCGAGCCGAAGCCTATCATTTATACGGCATGGCCAACGGCCTGGACTCGAAGCAGCGACTTGGATCTTGTGCCCTCTTTTCCTTCGCTTCTCTTCTCTTGCCCTGTATTAAAAGCCTTTGTAATTCTCTATATGTAGGTAAAACCTCATTTGATTCACAATCTGACGTTAACTAAAGGAGAGGTATCCCATGCTCCACCTACCATGGACGGCGCCTTTACGGTCCCTCGAGTCCAACATGCCCCTCTTTGGAATGTCAACTGACCTCGGCTTCTGGAGGCGCATGAACGGCGTTGGCTTGGGAGGTCGATAGACGCGCGATAGAGAGGGTGTGCAAGAACGTGGGAATGGAGTAGCCGTCTAGCCGTCCCGTGAGAGTTGGAAGAAGACAGATAAAAATTCAGAGGGCTACTGGAGGGATGACGGCCATTTGGACGGGTCGAGGAGTGCGTTAGCGAGGACATACTTGTACGCGATCCCTTCACGTGTCAACTAAACATGCTAGTGCTCTGGCAGAGTTGGAACCAACTGTCGTGAGGACACAACACCGTCAAAACTGTCAAGCTGGGATCCGCAGGTGCTTCTGAGGATCTCCGTGACTACAACAACCGAGCTGCTGCGTTCGTCAGCCTTTTTGAGTTCCCTGGTGCTCTGGACGACTACCGACAACCATTGCCCTCTGAGCGGGCGCCAGCTTTGCCAATACCTTGCACTCTTGGATGACTGAGCTCAGTTCCGGCGTTTGATGGCTTGTCAGGCAAGGTACGCGCCAGGGATGCAGACCATCTGACATTCTTTCTTGTCAAGGGTAAGACTATACGCACTCTTGAGACCATAGATAAGAGAGTCAAGATGCCGAATGCGTTGGTATTGATAGCGCGGAAACGCTCATGGGCGTTGTTATACTGATCCCGTCATCCAATAATTGACTTTTCCACTCCTCGTAGCGAGTCCACCCTCAAGGACAAGTCCTTGCCCTTCAAGGAGGATGCCAAGTTCAAGGTCCATTGCAAGATCCTTATGCCAGACCCTTGAATAGTCTCATTAATACGCATGATAGCAACCTCGTTGTTACTCTGCCTGAAGAAGGTCGGTACGTTGCGACTTGGCCGGCCATCCTGCTGCATCTCGACTCTCAACGTTCTTTGCAAGAACATTCTTCATGTGAGACAGAAGTCGTGTGCCACCGGACCTTTCTGAAACGGCAATCTAGACAACCTTAACGCCTGAGACGTGATTGGGATCAAACATCAACAATGTCATTGATACCCTTGTCAAGATTCTTCTGGAAATGCCGGCAGGATCCCACCGTTAGGATCTACCGTGAGAATCCTGAACACATGAAAAGGGTAGTCAAGATGACACTACGTCACGGCTTTTGGCCGTAGAGATCCCACTCTGCCATGCAGGGACGACGAGGGCCTTCAGGCACTGATTTCTGCCGGTATCGTGAGGGCGTGTCGAGATAGACGCATTCCAGAAACCGTTTCCCGCGCTCACTCGAGCCTGGGAGCCCAGGTCTGGTTGACAGTGTCGACAACGGGAAGATAGTCCTCGATGAAAAAATCCTTCTTGCCCTTGCTGAGTCGGACTATCTACGGGAGGAAGAACCCGCTAGGAATGAGCCATTCAGCACTCAGCAGTGTACCTCGTCGACTTGAAGTCCGGATCAGCTGTAGAAGCTCTGGTCGCCCACGGCAGGCCGCTGCTCCCAACTGCGTCAAGCCCGCGCCACGAGTACATCCTAGTCAGTGGCCATGTGGACGGAAAAATCTAAATATGGGTTATTCAGCGCGCTGGCCGAGTTATTATTAGCGAGGAAGAGAGCGAGCCAGGATGCGTAGGGGTAAGGGAATAAACGAGGTGTTGGCCAACTAAGAGAATCACGTAGGGACTTGCTACTGCTCAGCATTGACATGCAAGCCTCGGTAGTCAAGGCTAGCGACTTTTCCGTCATCATCAAAGACAGCGTCGTCATGAAACTCCCTGCAGAGAGTGTAGAGGGAGCATGGCCCATAGGACAGGTCCATCGATTGCGAGGTATTCCGTTCTACATTCCAGAGCATCCCAGTTATACCAGACCTTCTGGATGAGGGAATAGACGACGCTTGGAACGACCTTGTCATGTCTTGAGCCAAGTCACATCACCAATTGGTTGATGTATTAGGTTAATATTTTATTCAGTTTCTTGACCTGGCACGGCGTATGTCCCTTGTTCCGCGCTCGAACCTTCAACAACGCTGCCCTGTACCTTGGTTGTCTATCTTTCTAACCTTGTTATGGCCTAATAAAACGTGTTCGCTTCTAGGATGCTTTCCGCAACCTGCGGGTAGGCCAACGACAAGTACGCAAGGATGCTATAGATAATACTACACTCAGCTCCGGCTTCTATCTCAAAAGCGATAGGGTTCATCTTTCTGCTGAGCTCATCGCTATCTTCCCCCAGATTTCATCACCATGCCCCAGCCAAGCCGTGGCTACAGCCTGTCAGCATCTTATGGCTATAGGCACTTGTTGAACCGACCCAAGAAGGGCGTTTCTGTCATCCGAGCGTCGGAGCTGGATTAGGCCGATTATATAATTAAGGGAGCCTTAACGGGGACTAGGCTAGGTTAAAAGCCTTAAAAGAGGGGAAATTATTAAATTAAATAAAAGAATTAAAAAGAGCTTAATTATAAAGGCAAGGCTAAAAAGTTTTATCTTAAAGTAATATATATTATATAATTAAATTTTAATAAGTACTTTTAAATACTTAATAATATTAAATTAAACTTTATATAATAGCTCTAAGAGTA
>JABCKD010001075.1:0-29410 GCA_013186415.1 Fusarium sp. NRRL 66088 | reverse complement strand
CTCCCACTCCGAGTCTCATGCTATCCCATCCCGCGTGGGTACGTTTGAATCTGCGGCGCGACAAAGTGCATGGTCAGCAGATGACTCGGATGCACAGAGGAGTCATTCGGGATTTGGCTGCATTGCCAGCACCGTTATAGCACAGCAGCCTTGTCGCACCGCTGACATGTTTCACTGCTTGTCACATCCGAACACGGGAATGACAGGACAGGACAAAACGAACAACAACTGCTGCAAAGTGCTTTTTTGCTGCATCGCGAGAAGTTCCATGAATAACCTCGGAAGACCAGGCTGGGTATTATTAGCGATTTGACGCCTGCCTGCTTGCGGGGCCACCCGTTCTCTGACTTGTCACAAGACGAGGTTGAGAAGCACGAAATGATCTCGGAGCAGATGCGTCCTCTCATGTATCAGTCGGCCGAAAAGGACCTATCTAGGCCGAGATGCCCGGGTTGGGGATGGCCGCCAAGCTCAAGAAAATCCTCATGCGGATGATGTTGCACCTGCCCATGACTGATAGGGACATCATCCGCAGCAAGGGCGGGGCACAAGCCTTGAAGACTTCCAGGTTCACTGACGACAATGGTCTGGAAGTGATCCGGCCGGCAGGCAGAAACAGCTTCTGGCCGTGCCATGCCACAGGAAAGAGGCATAACAGGAGAGGCATGGCGTATGCCTTGTTGACGTGTTGTCCTTGTTGACCGTAGTTTCCCCCATCAACTCTCAAATAAACGGTGTAGATCTACTCCCCGATCAGTTACACTGCCCTCGGTGAAAACCAGAATCCTGGAGAGGCGGCAGAGAAGGCAGAATAGAATGCATGTCCATAGTAGCAGTGGCACGTAGTAAGCGAGCGCGGGTGAGCCTGCTTGACACCCCGAGCCCCATACCAGGAGCGTTGAGGAAAGGGAGCCGGGTACGGGGAAGCAAGGGGTCGCGGTTGAAAAGTGAGGTGTATCTCATCAGGAACCCGAGACATTGTCACCGCCATGCCCTACCGGACCCTTCGCCTACTCCAGGCACGTGGAGCCGGTGGTGCGGCGCTCCAGCCACCCATCTGGAACCCAGCTTAGAGCTGAGACTGGCGGTGATGGGCTAGGTTTGTGGTTGTGGTGGTTTCAAGTCAGGGCTTCGAGCCCGGAAATTGGGCAACACGAATAGGCCCACGCCAGCAACTGTAGCCTCGCTGACTCGTTTCTGGAAGTGATCCAAAGGCCCACTCGCACCCAACCCGCTGGGCCGTCAGCCCCCATCCCCGAACGACAAGAGTGCCGGAAGCGCGCTGCCGACTCCACAGATACAAGACCTGGTCTCAACCAGTCGAGATGCTGGATGCAACTATATGTGCCTTGTAAGAGGCATTTCACCTCTCGGGAGTCGCCCTTTGCTGGGGATCGTGTCTCCCCATGTGAAGCCCGCCGGTATTGCGTACACATGGTCCGAGTTTGGCAATGCCGGCCCGGGGCAGGTGCAGCAGCAAGCAGCAGCTTGAGCTTGGCCCATGTTGTGTTCCCTCGTGCCAGTGCATCCGAGCTCGAGGTGCGCGTTGACCTGTGTAATCTAATCAGTGGCTCGATCCAGGCCCTGTGCCCTGCTCCCCACTGCGAAATTGCGGCTGGCTGTCACGGAAGTGGCATAGCACCGCTCTGGCTCTTCTCGTGCCGTGGCTCCCTCTCATATGTATGCATGTTGTGCAGTAGGCACTTGAAAATAGACTCAAATGGATACCGACGACGTGGACGCCTTCAGGCACCTGCCGAGTATGTGCCAGATCCGCCTTGCATCTGCAAGTGTAGAGTCATATCATCGGTGAAGCCTAAAGCAGTGCCGGTCTTGCTTTTTCCCCCTCCCTCGTTGGCCATACGGATTCTGACCTGTTGCACAACATTCGAAAACGTCGGCTTTGACAGTGGCCATGCCCGCAATGCGTCAGCCGTGGAGGAGTTCAAAATTTCTATTGTCGTCATCATTGAGCGCGGGCGCTTGTCGCCGTCCAATAGCCTGTCTCCCTTTTCACCTTGAATCCTTGCGAACCTCCGGGCCCTCTTCCTGGCTTCCGGGCTCTCAAGTGGAACCCGAGGAGTGTTTGTCGGTACCTCTGAATTCATCCGCGGCAGGTCTCGTGCTACGAGAAGGCTACCTCTCTGGGAACCCGTCGCATGGCGCCCCGCTTGAGGGGAGAAGCCGAGTGGTCCAAAGAGCAAAGCGGGCTGGTTGGCCTCAGGGGAAAAGGGGGCGGCGGGCGAGCGTCCCGGTGGACTGGGTTGATCTGATGCATCCTGTCAATACGTACACGAAGCGAGGAGCGAGCGAGTCCAAGTCATGGACTACGGAGTGACAGATGGAGCAACACCTCCTGTCAAAAGAAACAAAGAAAAGGCAAGGGGGGGAGACAATGGTGGGAGACTTGTGCATCATGTTTCAGAAACGTACGGATAAGTCGAACCCAGCAGTCCGGGTGGCTCGATTTGTACAGTAGGCACTGATCACGTACACAGGGAGCACAGCACTGCGCAAAGCATCAGGGTGATGGCATGGCCTGAGCAAAACTTGGATCACCGAGTGGCATCAATCCATCCATACTTGGATGGGACTTGAAGGCTACGCTGCAGCACGTCGGTCGGCAGACAGAGGTAGTCGAGTTTGTGGTCGACGTCTATTCGTCGAGACTGGCCCTCTTGGGGGGTCAGAGAACTCTGTGCAACGGTGCGTTTGTGCTAGAGCACCACACTCAGCAGCTCCTCATGGCAGAAATGAGAGGATCCATCCGTCATCTCGTGTTGATTGCCATGACCCCGCAAGCCTTCGGCGTAGGCCGTGAGCTCCAGCGCACTTCCTGGGGCGTCCTGGGGGGCTTCTGGGGCTGCAAGAGGCCCTTGTCCTGACGTGGCCAGCAGCTGAAGGCGCTGGAATGGATGGACAGGCTGGACAGGACAGGGGCTGTTGGACTGACCGCTGTTCGCCCGGTTCTTCTTGGGATTCTCGAAGGTTTCGAAAAGGGGCCAGGGTTGGCTGAGTGGAGTTTTACGACCAGATGGAGGGAGGGTAGGAGCGAGAAGGGGTGTGTGCAGCAGGGGAAGGAGCAATTTTTGGCAGGGGCGGCGCTGGATCCCGTGATTTGCAGTCAATTGCCCATGACGGGGAACCGTGCCTTGTCGATCCGGACGAATTGGATTTAGACCCTGGCACGGCCGCAAGCGTCAAGCAAAACTTGCCAGTTACTTTGCGGCGACAAGGCAAGACGAGATAGCTTTGTAGACTTGACTGCATTCTCAGTTCTCAGTTCTCAGCCCTCGCTACTCCCTCCCTCTAGGCCCGGCTCCGCAATCCGTAACCCGCAATCCCTCCTCCTGCGCTCGCTCGCCTCTCTGCCCTTCCATGGATGCCTTGCTGCCGGGCGGATGCAGTAGCAGACGCAGACGCAGCACAACCTCCCCCCGGCCGGGCATTTGTTTTTGTTGATGGAACCTTCGGACGACCAGGAATTATTGGACGTATTGTTGCTTTTTGCTTTGGACGCTCGTGCCGTCTCGGCCTGCCTGCCAGAACGAGGACGGCCAATTGGCGGTTTTACTTTGCGTCGACTCTGTCCTCCTAAGCGAGGTGCAACTATGACGTCCACCACACTGAAGCAATGACGGTCCTTGTCTCCGAAATAACCACAACGACGTTTGCAGCAGATCTTGACCTACAAGAGGGTGGCACTTGGGCCTTGCCTTGCCTTGGCGGGTTGCGTGCTTGGGCTGGACCTCGCTCGGGGAAGCTTCCTTTGGGCGCCTCTGCTTCGTGCCCACATCAAATCTCGCTGATCTGGCGTTCTCAAAACGGACCAGGGCTGTTCCAGATCACCGGGTCTCCTTTCTCTCAAACAAGGTCGCGCGCCACCAGGAACCTGATCGAGCCCAATCTCCCGTCTGCAGCCTTGCTTCCCGCCTGCGCCGCAGCTGGGGCCCGACTCGGTGAGCAAACCTCACCGTCTCCTCTATCGGCGGCGGCAGATTACTCCCTACAGGGACTTTGTACTTTTTCCATGCAATTGCAGCACTCAAGCGAAAGCCTGCATGGCATGGTCGCGTCCCTGAGCCCATGCTGTCGATCCATCACGCCCAGGAGCCCGAGCAGCCGATGCTACTATACACACTCTCTCCCTTGCCGTTGACCGACGACTACCGCTGCAACGACAACGCAGCATAACTGCGCTTGGATCTTGCACTCAGACTCAGTCCCCCACAGCACACCGCGGCACAGCCGATGTTGCACGGCTGGGGTTATTATGGATGGCCTTCGGACAAATACCAGGATCTCGCCAGAGGTTCGCCCGCGGTCGCAGAGTTTAGAGTCACTTATTTGCCACTTCCGTCTCGCTGAGTTGTCACATCTCGCTTCAACGCTTGGCCATGTCTATGGATGGCAGAGCGCCTTGGTTGCCTATCTGGCCGCGACACAATTGCAATTTCTGTTTTGCAATTTCCATGGGGGCATCCCAGCCGGGAGTATGAGCATGAGCATGGGGCTCAGCACATTACACTCCGGACCAGCAATGAAGCCGAACAACCGCCCCTACTGAATGGCTACCGCAAGTGTTTCAATACGTGTACCGAGTACGTTTACGACTTTGTGATTCAAGGCGGTATGGGAAGCTCATGAGCATCATCGAATTCGGTTGCGCCACGTCGTGTAGGTATTTCTGGCAACAACAAGGACCGCGGCCCTTGGTTGTATTCCGAACCAAGGTTTCTTTTTTCAACCGAGAGCGAGATGACACGAAAAATTCTACTCTGTCCCGGCGGCATTGAGCCAAGTCATCTCATAGCGGAGTGTCTACTCAGCCTCATTCTTAGAGACACAGGCGGTCTGCAATATGGGCAACAAAAATACATTCTTGCCATACCGCCCCATGTTTCGTCCCAGACTCTCCCTCATGGACGGTCTGGTTGTCAGAAATCTCCCCCATTATGTCTACTTACGTCACTGACTACCCACATAGAAATCCGATCGATCGTGACGGAAGCGAAGTGGTCTAAGCCGCAATTACCAAAGTCTGCCAAAGTCGTTCATCACAGGAACTTCAACGCACCTCTTACTCGACCATACACCAAACCCTCAGGTCACCATGGTTCGATTGGCTATCAATTATTAGCATTCACCCTCAAGAACACTGCAACCGAAACTCAGAGAAGCACTGTCCAGAAAGGGAGGCGCTGAGAGCTGAGTTGAACTTGATCAGCCACTCGCTTCAACAACCAGGATGCCTTGCAACCTTTCAGGACTAGGAGCTTCTGCAATCAGATCATAATTTCTCTCGGCATGTAGCAAGCCAAATCGAGAAGAGCAACGACATTTTACCCCAGACTGTCTTGCTCAACCGACAACCAACGTCGTTTGAGGCCAGCTTTGTCAAACCGTCGCAGGCAACCACGCAGGGTTGAAACGGAGAAACTATTCACTGCTGACCCAGGCATTTCTAATCATAGGTTGTCCCGACGTGCAATTGGGTGAGGGCTCTTATCTCAGCCGGCTCCCTGTCAAGAAACCTCACATGTCGCATTTCTTCCAGGATATCTTCCTTGTCGTGCTGGATTCAAGGGATGCGCGTGGCCATTGAGTCTGCATGTATCCGTAATCTCTCCGGCTTCACCGTGGCACAGCGGCTTGGTTGCCTTCAGCAGTGCTGGGAAGGGCTGAGCTGCATTGGATGCTTACCACCGCCGCACCTGCGGATCGTTTGCAAGGAGTCACGCCATTGCAGCCTGCTGGATGGATGCTATCGGAGACGCTCTTCCCCGCGTCTGAATCGGAGATGGTTATCGAGAGCCGGAGCTATACTCAACCAGCAACGTTATCACTCAAGCTATCGGCCGGTAGAATGACTTGACGCGGATTTACCTCCTATCGACCCTTCACGGGATGCGGGGGTCGCAAGGCTTGGGCAATAATTGGTTAAGCTGTGAGAGCATCTCCTGTCGCGCCCTCGTGAAGCAAACCAACCTGGTTAGCCATGTGCCTAGCGATCTAGGCCGTGGGATCCTATTGAGCCGGCTCCCCGTTCCGGGAGGCACACACTCTCTCACTCGTCTATCAACACGCTGTAGGGCTGCTTTAGGACATCTCGCCGTTGGGTGTCCCGGTCCCGTGGTTCGGGAACTGCACGACAGAAGCAGAAGAGTCCTCAAGAGGAATAGGTGGGTTGAGAGCGGTGGTCTCGCGGGCCGATTACGACCAACCACGACATGCATAAGCTTAGCAACCTAGCGTTGCTTCATTTTTCCATCACTAAGACCATGTATCAGGATTGGCCATGATACGCATCGTTGTAATACCGACTCGACGATGATGGCGGCAGGCGAAACATGGACGGGCTAACTGACAGAAGCCCCCAAGTGCGGCGGTGACGCGGCGGTGACGGGAGGGTACATTTGGTTCCCAAAGTCAATTCGCCGGCGCCCACCGACCTACACAGCTCCTCCCAAGACCGGAGATATGGACCATCATATGCTGTGTAACACGAACTTGCATGATCCATGTGGAGTATTGGTCTATGTTTGGCTATCGGAAGGGTTCGAGTGAGGCTGAAGACCAGCATGTGAACAAGGGCCCAACCAACTATTGATGCATCTGGCTGTCAACGTCGAGGTACATTGACGAAGGGTACCTCGAAGGACAATGACAGGTAGATGGGTAAGTAGGCTGGATGGCACAAGTTGGTTTGCCATGGCGGTCAGCACACACCTGCAGAAATACTATTGTGAGACCCTTGGACGCCTCTAAGCGAGTGTGACGGGTCAAGCACGCTGATGTGATGCGGATATGGTGTAGGATATTACTCGGACATGATCATGACATGGAATTGATCTTGTGACTGTTGGTAGTCTCGCTCAGATGTGAGGTAATTGAGCGTCGTCCATATCGTCCATGGTCACCTCAGTAGAGGAGATGTTTCGGATATGGTTGGAAACCTAGACTAGGCGCTTTGACTGGACACTCTGAAATGGGTCTTTGGTTAAAGAAATTATAGAGAACTGTGCGCAAAAGCTCAAACCGAAGAATTACCTAATAGGACCATCCATTATTTACAGTACCAGCCTCAATGGATCTCATGGATCCGTGATTGTCGCATCAATAGAGAGAGCTCCTTGTCATGGATGCTTCAGACTGCATACAGTGCTCATAGATGTGGCTTCTACACCTTGTCGCACTGTCCGGACCGGACCCAGGCATCAGCTTTGGGCACCACCATGGATCCCACACCAACAGATCCATCTATACCAAACTACACTACAGTTACGACATCAAAGAAAGATCCCTCCTTGGACTAGACCCGACGGAGACGGACCTCGTCATACTCGAGCAAACAAAGGCCCGTGTTTTACAACCTTGCGCAAGCTGACGCCTCTCATTTCCCCCCTCCATTCAGCCACACACACACACACAGATACGTGCCCGCCCACTTCCCGGCCATTTTTTTTTTTTTACAATGGCAGGCAAGAAGGAGAACAGCAAGAAGGTCGCGGGCAACGCTCGCAAGGCCGAGGCCGCCGCTCAGAAGGCTGCTGCTGAAGACGCCAAGAAGGCGGCGGTTGAGGATGAGAAGTGGCAGAAGGGCGCCAAAAACAACTCAAAGAAGTAAGGCAACCGTTTCTTCTCCCGTTGGGATATTGTTTCCAATAGCTAACAATGCTTCGCGCGCAGGGAGGCTGAAGCTGCCAAGAAGGCTGAAGCCGCAAAGAAGAAGGCCGAGAAGGACGCTCTCCTCGCCGAGGACGAAGCCAACACTCCCGGAAAGGCCCCCAAGAAGTCCAAGGCTCCCGTCAAGAAGTCGCGCGGCCTCGACCTCTCGCAGCTCGACGACGACAAGCCCTCGGCCATCAGCGCCTCCGGTATCGACAACGCCCTGGACGCCCTGTCCCTGACGACGGGCGGCGACGACGGCAAGATCGACAGGCACCCCGAGCGACGATTCCCCGCCGCGTACGCAAAGTACGAGGAGCGCCGCCTCCAAGAGATGAAGCAGGACGGCAGCGGCACCGGGCTGCGCATGGAGCAGAGGAAGAACAGGATCAGAAAGGAATTTGAGAAGCACCCGGACAACCCCTTCAACCAGGTCACGGCCTCGTACAACGCTACGAGGGACGAGATGACCCAGATCCGTGATCAGGAGAGGGCCAAGATTGAGCAGCGACTCGGTCACTGATTTTTTTACTACCTATATTCTACATACTGGATATCACCGTCAAGAGGAGGCACGGGTGAAAAAAGTTTCGAGTTATTCATGATGGAGCGTTTACTTAGGGAATAGACGACTGCTGGTCAGTTTCCAGCATTTATGAGAAGCAAGAATAAACGCCTCTACGAGCAAGTCTACTAGAAGATATCATGGATTATCATTATCGAGCTCTCGTCGTCATCCTCGCGATCAGAGAAGCCTCGGTCTCATGACCCCCCACCAAATATGACACACCCCGCCATCAGAGTCGGCAGAATCCTACACCGCCTAAACAACAAGCAGCAACCTGAAGCTCCAGGGGGGGTTCGATCACGAACATCTCGCTCAGCAAGCTATTATCGCGACCTGATTTTGCTATTCCGCGGTTCTACAGCCGTTCTCCGAGGCACAATGGCATCTGTCAAGATGGGCGCCTTGCCGTCGCTGCGCAAACAGCAGCTCCTCTCAGAGTTGTCCGTACAAGGTCCCCCTCCTCTGAATGGTGGCATTGGCGGGCTGGGCTAACGGGGAGTACCAGCACCGGACTCAAGCAGGCCTGCCCTGAAGGGATATTCGTCAGCTTGACCCCAGGTGATGCCACGCTCTGGTCTGGCGTCCTGTTTGTCCGCAAAGGTGAGAGCTCCAACGAATTACGTGGCCGCGCGTCCGCTGACCTCTCCAGGCCCGTACTGCCCTGCCATCCTCAGGTTCCAGATATCCTTTCCCGACGCCTATCCTCAGCTACCGCCCCTAGTCACCTTCTCGACCGACATGTTCCACCCCCTCATCACGCCTTCGACCACCTACGTATACAGCACCGAGATCGAAGACAGCGGCACAGTGAGCGCCTCGGACCAGGAACGGCTCCCCCCCGGTGGGTTCAGCTTGCGGCATGGGTTCCCAGACTGGTTCGGCCGGGGGAGGAGGAGCATGATAGAAGCGCGACGGGCTTCGGGACAACAAGCGTCAAGTCCGGGCCCGACCGGCAGTAGTATATCGAGCACCACGACGACACCTGCATCATCAGCGGGGAAACCATCCTATATGCGAACCGGAAAGAAGAGTGTATCAGCCTACGAAGTACTACACTACATCCGCAGCACATTCGACGACGAGGCGGTCCTGGACTCGGTGCCACTGGCCGCAGCAGGGAACCCGGGTGCCTGGCATGCTTGGAGGACGCACCGGCGAGCAGCAGGCAAGCTGACAGAAGACACCACCGCCGCCGCGCCATCACAAGGTGATGAAAAGCCCAAGGAAGAAGGCGAGGAGGCCTCTGAGCAAACGCAGGAAAAAGCGACGCCTGCATCACCTGCCGCCGTCACCACTCGACATCCTGGGGAGTGGAATTGGGATGGAGTCTGGGAGGATAGGGTGAAGAAGGGCATTGCCTCAAGCTTGTCGGAGCCTGTCCTCTACGGCGGGACGAATACGGCCGATGACCTGGTAAGCAATAAATCGACTATCCCTGGGACACTGTTGTGGGCGCTCATCTAACCGCCGGTAGATCAAATTCCTTCCCATGGAAGACAACGACGTAGACTCGGTCAAGGAGAACCTCCGCCGGACGCTTGGTCAATCTGCGTGAAATCATACCTCGAACGCACTCGAATCATAGATACCTCCGTTTTGTTCCATCCATAGCATGGGATTGGATGCCTTAGATATCGCCTTCCCCCTGGTTGCCGTAGTTGTTTAAGCCGCAACAACTACCTACCCTGTAACAGTTCCATGGTTGAACTGCCATGACCACGGAGGATGGAGTCTCTCTAGCTGCTTCTTCACCTTGGATTCGAGTCTTCCTGTACTTGCCTCGCTTCTATTACTTTGCTGTCCGTATAGCAAGAGCACTCTGATACCCTAAACCAAAATCCTGTTATTCTTGTAGCTAGTAGGTTGAATTTGACTAGCAACTCGCCCAAACACATCATCAGTCATTGCTGTGAACATCAATCAAATTCGACATACTAGAGTTTTTGATCGCCTTTATTATTTTTCCTCGCACATATTCTTGAGTGTTTACGCAAGTGGCTCAAGTCAGAATATTCATGTACAACGCCAAACGGGCAAGTGATACTATTACGAGAAAGAAGAGCAGCAGCACCCAACACCCAACCTCGGTGAATTAACTGTAAGAAAGGGTTAGTAGCCGACGATCTAGGTTCTTGGTCGAGATGCTAAAATGGCGCAGGCTCTTTGACGCAAGATTCAAACATCCCCCTACAACTCCTGGTCACGGGCTCACCATGCCGACTCTCACAGCCGACACTTCACCGCACAGGAACTTTCACACTTGCGGACGCAACTTTCCACATGGGAAGCCAAGCCCCCTAAGGATTGTGAAATGTGATAGAAACATCAGCAAGGACAAGTGTGATGTGACAGGTCGCCAGAAGCACGATGGCACTGGAGACGAGGCATCCACGCTACTCAACAAACGGCTAAGAGTCGACCAAGATCGAGCAGGGGCAGGAAAAGAGAACATGGGAGTAAGGAAAGACACGGCTCATGCAAACTTTGGTGATCGTCAGTCCTTGTCCAAGGTAAAAAGTTGGACAAGAGATCAAAGTCCGCCCCAGAGGTTCGGAATCGCGCCGCCTCCTCAGCTGACCGTGAGAAAAACGAGACAAACACAACGCAGTGCGCATGCAAGGGTCCATCCAGACAAAAGAACTAACTCATCCTGCACCTTTCCCGCTGGGTACGGGATGCGCTCTGTCAAGAGCCGTCCCCCCTTATCCAACATATGTGACGAGGCGGCTTTGGTGGAAACTTTGCCCTCCACGTTTCATGCACCTTACCGAGAACGGCATGTAATGCCCTCGTTCGAACTACCTTCTTCTGCAGAGAGCCTCGCTTCCCTCAGTCAGCCTAGACTGGCGTGTGTGCTGGCACCACATATCGCTATCACGCCCGAGGCCACTGCTCTCGAGCCTGGGTGTCACATCTTGTGGGCAGCCATCGAGGTGTCTGGCCGACTCTGGCCTGCCTCCGAGAATACGATAGAGCCCGGGCCTTGTCGAAAGCGATCAGGCTACTCCAAGAGCTTCGCGGGATGTGATCAGCAAGGTAAGTGTGAAAGAAGAACGCTACCTACCTTGGACAATGCAGCATTGACACTCCAGCGGACCCATTTGAATTTGGCCGACTTTACGACTTGAAAGTCCAGGTCCTACCAACAGAAAAATCATCTATTGTCCGAGTTATGCAGAACCAATGCTTTCCCATGTGAGTGCGGGATGCGAGAGGCTGCCGAGGTGACGACGTTGACTGGTCACTGATTATCGGCAGAAGCCTCAACGTCGGCTCTAGTGCCCTTCTCCTGACTCAGATACAGGTCGATGTCAAGTTAGGGACTCGAAACGGGAAGCAAGGGAACCCCCGGCCGCAATCGGACGATCTCATAGAAGATCTCGAGGCGGAGCTGGGCAACTCGCATGTGGAGTATATCGAGGTGCGGCTTTCGTATCGTCACTCGGCCTTTCCCTCGTCCAGGGACAATGACATACAAGCCGGCGGCATGCTCAGCATGCAAAGCAAAGTTGAGACAGTGGCCACGGCTTCAGTGAAACTCCACAACACGATGTCACCGTGGTCTCCTCCTCCAGAGCCGACGCCGAACCCACTGTTGCCGCTAATCGAGAGACACTAGGGCGTTGAGAGCGCGAGGGACGTGATGAGACAGATTGCGGCCTTGCGTTATGCCCCACGGAGGCCAGCACAATCTACCCGAGCGGCGTGGTCACGGTTGGAGGAAGATGCCGAACGCAGCAGACGCATGTCGGCGGCTTCGGGCCATGCGGCAGCCCCCCTCATCCCTCTGAGACATGCCAGTCTTCAGCGAGACCGTGATCGAGTCAGATACTCCTCCTCGCAGACAGAAGTGAGGCGAGCAGCGTCAAGCTGTGGCAGCGC
Source organism: Fusarium sp. NRRL 66088 (assembly GCA_013186415.1). Classification (NCBI taxonomy): domain Eukaryota; kingdom Fungi; phylum Ascomycota; class Sordariomycetes; order Hypocreales; family Nectriaceae; genus Fusarium; species Fusarium sp. NRRL 66088. Next base: position 17,292 of record JABCKD010001075.1, on the reverse strand, counting down.
CGCATCGGCCTGCATGTCGACCCAGAGCGGAGGGCTACCGCCTTCACGGGCCGCAAGTGACGCGGGGACGGACGGACCACAGCCAGCACGGCCACGGAAAGGAAATACCCCTTGCGTGGGACCCCAATCTCCGGTGGACTCGGACCAAAGAGTCCCATCAGGGGGCTCGCTGAGCAGCACGTTGTGGAAGAGGCGTTCCCTCGGGGCTGAGACCCTCAGGGGCTTGTTCCCACTGATGGCCGACTTTTCGACAACTCGGGACCACGAAGCTAGCAGCAGACCGGCGTGGGAGGGAGGAGATCCAGTAAGATCAGGGCTAGCAGTGCCGACGACACGAGCCAAAGGCAAGAAGGACGCAGGCCGATGGGGATGGGGGGCCTGGTTCTAAAACGGCCTCGGGGAGCAGGCGGGGCGGGAAACTGGCATGGTTCTTTGTTGTTGGTTGTCTTGTCTACGGAACAAAAGCTGCGTCTGTCTACCCTTACTCTAGCTCGTCCTTCCAGGGAATAGAGATCTGAGCACCCTTGCGTGAGACCGTCTTGGCAGCCGCTCGGTTTGCCGTGGTGACGGCCGCCTCGATGTCAAAGTCACCTTCTTGCGCGGCTACAACTGCGAGGGCGTAGGAACCAACAAAGGTATCGCCGGCAGCAGTGGTGTCCACCACCGTCGTCTTAGTGGCAGGAAGCAGTGCACTCTTGCCTCCCTTGTTGAGGTAGTAGACACCACGCCCACCTAGAGTGATGATGACGTTCTGGACTCCTCTATCGATAAAGACACGGCCAACGCGGTTTAAACCGTCGAGGTCGTCCAGCTCGGACTCGGCGCAGTCTGCAAGAATGGCCGCCTCGGTCTCGTTCACTACGAGATGAGCCAGGCCCTCGTAGGCATCCTCAGGCAAGGGCTGAGCAGGAGCCGGGTTGAGGAGGACGGGGACGCCATCAGCCTTGGCAGCCTTCAGGGCCTGAATGACAGTATCAAAGGGAATCTCAAGCTGCATAATCAGAAGGTCGGGACGAGGCCCAGGAAGGGACTCGAAATCCGAGGGGCGCAGAGAGTGGTTGGCCTCAGGCGAGAGGATGATGCGGTTCTGGCCAGAGGGCTCGTCAACGACGATGATGGCCAGGCCAGACTTCTGGTCTTGGCGGACGGCAACAGCATCGACGGCGACGCCGAAGGAGCGGAGGCTATCGAGCAGGAGTGTGCCGTAAGGATCGGCGCCAACGGCACCCACCATGGAGACGATGGCCGAGGCGTTGGTCAGGTCGGCGGCGCGTGAGAGCTTGCCGCAAGCGACGGCCTGGTTGGCGCCCTTGCCGCCGGGGGACGTGTTGAAGTAGTTCGAGGTGAGGGTTTCACCTGGCAATGGGTGATGTGGCACATAGGCGACGAGGTCCATGTTGAGGGATCCCAGAATGGTAATACGCGGGAGGCTAGCGGGAGAGGCCATGATGAGCGGTATGCAGAAGCGATGATTTGCAATGTTGTATGAGGTCAACGGGATCGGGAGCCTTGGGCGTGGTGCGTGATGTACAGTACTGGGCCTGGGTAGGAAGGTAGGTGTGCGGTGCAGTATCCAAGAGGGGGTCTCGGCCAGACCTGGAAGGCTGATGAATTGCTTTTTGCCGAGTTCGTTCGCGGATCCGCGGGTTCTATGCAGCGCTGGCTGGGGATCCTCGAGCCTGTCCCTTGAACGATGAGTGTCTTGCTTGGTTGATTAGGTTGATAATGGATATGGGTGAAAATGGCCTGAGTGAATGTTGTACGTAGTGCGGTGAGGTCAGGGCTGTCGGTGGCTCGTGTAGGTCACTTTGCTGAGGGGAACGTGCATAGTGGGGGGGCGTGACTGGCCTGGACCGCCACCGAAGCGCGCATCTGTTGGTAAGGCAGGTACCACGAGGGGGGCTAGGGGGCCTCAAACTCCCGCTTTCCCGAGAATCAGAATCAATCACCACCTATGCCCCCACATCCCACTTCAGGGTGCAATCTCGGGCTCCTTCAAGTCCAGCGCAACCGCCGTGGTGGCTTACAGTTGGGAGCACCTGCTGCGTTAGTGGGCAGGTATCTCCCCACCATGAATGAGGGGATGCGGTACTTTTTCACTCTTGTTTGCCGTCTTAGGGCTGTGAAAGAAAGTGCCATGCAGTAAGTCTCCATTGGCATCCATCTTTGACACCTGCTTGTCGCATGCGGCCTGGCTGCAAGATTTCCGGTCCCTCTCTGCTTGACTCTTTGCTTTTTCCCATCATCTCGCAGCATCCCCCCTTTTGGGTATTGATTCTTTCCGGGCTTTTCGTCGACTCCGAGTTGAGATATTACGAGTAATAAGCCGCTATCGACCTCGCGTATTCCGCCCGTTCTAGGTCTTGTTCAGCCTCTTAGTCTCAGATGACTAAGGAAACTAACAAACACGATTGTGCGAGCAAGAGTCAGTCTCATCAGAGCTAAATTTGATCAGAGGCCACGAGCATGTCACCAAACAGGGTTGATGAAGACGACTGCTCCACTTGGATCGGCCAAGCATCCTGGACATCCAAAGGCGAACAAAGCCTCTTGTGATATGTCTTTTGTTATAATCCTCGTACCACTCTGTCGGTCAAATATTTCTCTCAGGCGAGCCATCTCATGGTCACTCGGACGGGGTCCATATGCAGCACACATCATGGCGTGGCAGCACTAGCAAGCATTTGTTGATGCCGTGGTCGAGAAGGACGTCCTCCGAATCCCGAATCACCCTGCCCGGCAAAGCTCTGGGTCGGATAACTCGCCTACGGAGCATTCGTGGTTGGGAAAACCCTTCAGCTCAAGTACCGGCCCTTACTTAGCGTCGGTATGTAGCCACCCTCCACTCTCCCACCACGTCAAGCTTGATGTCAAAGCACATGGCATTGCGGTGAGGTGCTCCACTCCGTGGTCGGACTCGGGGAGATGAGCCAAAGGTCGCCGAAGAGGCGCTCAAACGCGGAAACTAGATGTTGGCTTTTACGACGTCTACCCTGGCGGCTCTCTTTCCTCTCGAGACCTGGTTCCGGGGCCTTGGGAGCCCATGGCGCACCTTGGATGTCTTGGACCATCACGGATGTCTTGGATCGAGCTCCATGTTACCTGATGGATGTCCGGACCCTCCGCCGCAACTAGCAAGGGTCCTGCTCCAGAGAGACGGAGCCGAAGGTCTTAGCAAAGACAATCCGCTAATCATTCCGTAACTCAATCGCGGGGGCCGCACGGAGTGTGTGTGGAAGATGTGAGGCCCAGACCCGTAGTCCCGTGGTGAACCCGTCAACCAGCATCGCAGGATCATTGTCCCGAGCTAGATGCAGAAAATGACGAGTGGAACGCGACTGAACATGGTGTCGATTGTGGCCGCGCCATCATGTGTCATATCCCGTCTGTAACTCCATGGCATCAAAACTGCCGCCAAGAGTTTCGCCGTGGTCTTGTATTCGTCCAAATGTCGGTGATGACAAGCCAGGGCCCATCGTCTGTCTCTCCTGACTAACTCCCGTCGCGAAAGGTCTCTCCGTCCGTCCAGCTGAGAGAACAGTATGATACATCTAGGGCTGATCGAGGAAAGAGGAAAGACAGTCCATGTTCTTGACAGCTGAAGCCGCGTCTGTTAGAAGGTGGTGCCGGCTCTCTGTATGGGTCAGCAGCCGGCGCGGCCCCGCGACAAGAGGGACCCATCGGTCCGGAGTCGGCGGCCCCACGATTCATTCATTCACAGACAAACATGGAGACAGACGAGGTAGGCGCGATTAGAATCTGCGCTGAACTTGGAGCTCAGAAAATCAAGGAGGAGAACCTTGGTGGCTCTTTCTCACGTACCGTACCTAAGCAAGCTGCATCTCAGCGTGATTTAGTGCTGCCAAGGCATGTAGGCAGGGAAGGCAGGAGGACGGCGCGCGGGTGCTATCTTAGTTGGAGGAAGGCCCGTCCCCAGATTGGTGAAGCCATCCCCATCAGGACTCCCGTCAGTTCCTTCCCAGCACAGAATCAACGCCCAACTACTCACTGCCCTGACTAATTCTCAAATACCACTTCTACCAAGTTTCTTTAGCTTATTCAACTCGGACCTTGCCTTTTTTTTCATTCTTGGTGAACCCATAGTCTTGCCCGTCAACATGGAGTTCACAACAGCCAAGGCTCTACTCGAGCTAGCCATCGTCCTTGCCGTATTGTGGTTCCTTCTAGTCCACTGGCGCGCTCAACCCACACTTCCACTACCTCCAGGCCCCCCGGCCGAGTTCCTTCTAGGCCATGCTCGTCTGATACCAAAGGAGAACACTGCGGCAACATATGCCAAGTGGGCAAGAGAATACGGTGAGTAAAATCCCGGTTGTTATCCAAGAAGATGGTGGTTCTGGAAACCCCTGGCTCTAACATGGACAAGACTCGGATATCATCCATGTCAAGTCTCTTGGCCGTTCCATCGTTGTCCTCAACAGCGTGGAGGCAGCCAGGGATGTCCTTGAAAAGAAAGGCGCCAACTTCTGCGACCGACCTAGGTTTACCTTACTAGAGGTGTAAGTCAAATCGAAATTCCCGGTCGCATGGGTGACAGAACTCGTACCTCGAACGCTCACACATAGATCTCGCTCAGCATGGGATGGGGCAAGACGTTGACCTTTCTCCCATACGGACGACGATGGCAGATGCATAGAAGACTGCTTCAGACCTCGTTCAGCAACACAAACGTTCGTCGATGGCACAAGCTACAAATCACTGAGGCTCGGCGGACGGTTCGGAACATGATGGCCAAGCCCAGTTCATGGGAGACTTCGCTCCGGCGACTCGCCGTGGCTATTGTGCTCCAGGTAAGCTACGGTACTGAGGTACCCCAGGACGATGACCCGTACATTCAGATTGCCAACGACGCAATGTACGCCACTGGCAACGGCGGAGCTCCGGCCAACAGCATCGTTGATCTAATACCCCTGGGTAAGGCGAGAAAGAACCCACATGGCCCTCTTGATGTGATTGGAGTTACTCATGCGCTATCCACAGCTCGCCATTTGCCGGATTGGATCGTTCGCGACTGGTCACTTCGGTTTGCACGACAGTGGCGTTGGGCTATCCAGAAACTCCACGACGTCCCATTCGCGGCTGCGCAGTCTGAGCATGTAAGTCAACTGACCCGACTGACTAGCTGTACATCCCTTGGGCAATCTCTGAAAGTTGTAAGCGAGGAACTGACTCTTGATAAGGATGACTGCAGTGACAACAAGTCTTTGGCACACGAGCTCTTACGCCAGTATAGACGCAACGAGGAAAATGGCCAGGAGCAAGAGTGGTCGCTCGACGATATCAAGGGCGCTGCTGGTGCAGTCTTTATTGCGGGCGCAGACACGGTAGGTTCAACCATGAGAATGATGATTGATTTTGATTACTGAGCAACAAACTTTCAGACTTGGGCAACGTGTGTAATTTTCATCCTCAACATGGTTCTTCATCCCGAAATACAAGAGAAAGCCCGAAGCCAACTCGATTCGGTCATCGGTCCCGATAGGTTGCCCAACTTTTCGGACCGGGCTTCCTTGCCGTACATTGAGCACATTGTGCAGGAGATCTATCGGTACGGCCCCAGTTCGCTTGGGTAAATTTCTATCAGTCTGACAGAACCCGCTCTTTACAGATGGTCACCCTTGGCCCCTCTAGGTAAGTAAGGCTTGGGTTGGGGCTGGAAGGGGACGGGACCCAGTACCCTGTAACGGTAGCCGGGACTGACGCTGGTGACATCACCAGGGATCCCGCACAAGTCGCTTCAGGATGACGTCTATCAGGGCATGTTCATCCCCAGAGGTACGGAGCATTTGCAATGAAAGCTTAAGCAACTCAGCTGACCTTGTCTGCAGGGTAGGAGTCCCGGCATTGCATTGTTACGGTGGACGTGGGAGAGTCTGATAAGCCCCCAGGACAGTGGTTTACGCCAACGCCCATGCCATGGCGCACGACGAGCGGATCTACCACGCGCCCCACGACTTCAACCCCGATAGATACGAGCCGCTGGTCAACGGCGGCGCGGGCGAGCCATTCCCAGTTGGGAACTTTGGCTTCGGGCGACGGTACGTTGATGCCACATTAGATGTTCTAGTCGGGGTTCTGGATTCTCACAAGACCCTTCTCGGGAGTGACAGAGTTTGCGTCGGGCGATTCCTGGCCGACAACAGCGTCTGGATCATGGTGGCGACCATGCTAGCAACGCTCGAATTCCGCAAGAAGATGGGCCCGGACGGGAGTCCCATTGAGCCTCGAGTCCAATTTACCAATGGCGGAACCTGGTCTGTCAACTCCCCCCACCATCCCCACAAACCCCTTCTTTTATTTTTTTGGTTCGTTCCTGGATGCTTTGTTGACGACGACGACAACTCTGCATCCACTTTCTGTTGTGCCTCCCCTTTCCTGCCCCTCCTCCGTGCCGGACAAGTTGCTGACAATGTCTGTCTCCCGTGTAAGCCACCCTGAGCACTTTGAGTGTGACATCAGGCCCAGAAGCCAAAAAGCAGCAGTCCTCATCGGGGCCAACCACGACTAGTTTTCTATCCCTACCAATCGCCAGCAACCGCTGAGAGGAGCGAGTGTCCGTCTCACACAAGCAACCAAATCTGGATGCCGGAACCCGCAACACGGAGGACCTGATTGCTGCGCCTTGGTGAGGCGGGCCCCCCAGTCATTTTCTTGCAGATGGAGGAGCTCCAAAATCATAAATCAAATTTCTTCTTTCATTGCGACATTCGTCCGTCTCAAGCACGCACGTCTGCAGATCTAGTCTGTTATTATCTGCCCACAAAGTGTTGCCACCGTCATGGTTTCCCCTTGACTTGATGTGCCTCTTGTTCTGCACCTTCAAGGGCTCCCCTCCCCCTTTTCACCCTTCCCCTCGAGGCCGTCTCATCTCATTCCGTCGACGGGATCCATCTTGAGATGGGGGTGTGTCGCCTTTGGCACGAGTTACAGGGACCTGGGAGAAACGAGGCGCGGCTAGTTGCATCACCGCCAATTGCCATGTGGCTACCCCGAGACTGGTCGGGTGTGGAACGTACCCAACACTCGGCCCCGGTCACTTTAGACTGAGCGCGGCGCCGACGGAGTGACAAGCTAGTACCCCAAGGAGACCCAGTTCTAAGAACTCTCCAATTGGCCTCGGACGGGCGTTTCCGCCGTTGCATCGTGCAGTATGTCGGCAGAGTCTTGTTGGTCATCAGGCGTTTACCGTCCAGACTATCGGGGGAGCTGCTACAGCGTGGTATTGGCCGCTTGACTCGTTAACTAGAGCTGGCCTGGAATCATTCAACCGACCCGGCGGTTCATGCCTTTGTGTGTGCCCGTCCCTCTCCGCCGTTACACGACGCCGAGCCTTTAGATTCACGATCCACGCACGACTCGCGAACACCACCATAACTAACCTTGGCGCCTCTCGATCTTGTTGGCAGATCTGGCGCCGTTCCCCTCCGAAGAGGCTTAGACACGTATCGCAGTATGTGGATCGGCACGAGAAGGATTGCTGCATCCCAGCCAGTACTGTACTCTGCCGCTGCTGCATGGCCAACCATCCAGCTGCCAGACCGGGCGAGCCCACCCCATGATCCGTCAGGTATCGGCGCTACTCATGCTATTTCAAATTCCACATGGACATGTACATGTAAATGGGTTGTCAGAGGGAGGTAAATCGCGCACAGATGCTTGCTGTAGGGAAGATTCGCATGACAGACACGCATGTCCCAGATCGACAACCGACCGACCACGCGACGAGCAACAATGGAAAACAGCCAACAGTTGACAGGGGGCGGGAAGCGTGTTTGCTCTTCAAACTTCCTCGTTGGGCATGGGAGAAAAGAGGCGCTCGAGGCGCAGAGAACCTGGCTGAAGTACTCCATCCTCGAGGCGAGCTCAGCTTTGTTGGGTGCTTGTTGCCTCACCCAAGCATAATCACCCCAATCATGGGCACCACCACACGGCCCTGGCGTCAACCTGGCGTCAACCTGGCGTCAACCTGGCGTCGGCCTGGCGGGTCTAGGGCTGGGGCCTGACGTAGCCGCTGTTGCTCCCCGGAGGGGTGTGGGAGCTTGGCTCACGGCTCGTCTCGTGTCAGTCTAATTCGTCAGGGGCGCCCTATCGGCCAAGAGGAGATCTTATTTGTGAGACAATATCGTACTCGATCAACAACGGCAGTTCGTCTGTCTCAGCCGGGCAGGGACAGGCTGAGCTGTTTGTCTTTCTCCACCCCATGTTTGCTAGCGGCCTGTGGATAGTGTGAGCAGAGAGAAGGCAGAACGCAGGAGCAAATGTGAAAACGCGTCGGTCTTGGCTTTGCTCATCATACGGGAGAGCCCTCATGCCCGGCCTGTGAGGGGAAGGGATGCTCAGATGCTTCATTGGCCCGCGTGCCCATTGCTTTGCTGTGGTAGACCGAATCCATCTGCAAGATATCCCGAGAACAGCAACGCGGGCAGGAGAGAGAGGTCGGTTCGAGGGGATCTGCGCCAGTGTTTGATGTTCTGGCCATGTTCCATTCAAAGGCCCACACAGCCTGCGTCGACGGGGTCCTGGGATGAAGCGCCCCTGCGAGTTGAGTCAAGGTCGAGCGAGTCGTGACGATCATGAAGAGATGTCGGTCTGCTCGCTAACTCCGAACCGCATGCAGGGAGAAGGATAGCCTCCTTGAACTGTCTCAGTTCCATTCAAAGGCTCAGAGAACGGATCATAGCCAATGTCACCGACTTTCGAGTTGCTTGAACGCAAGTACCTGTGACCCAGTGTAATTCAGATGGGAGCCATGTGTCAATGAACCACGGTCCATGGAGGGTCGGGTGGCTGCTAGAGGGCTGACTTCCTCCAAAACCCCTTAGTCGCCAAGATGCACACTCAGCAAAATTTCTCACCAGCGTGACACATCAGTCAAAGACTGAGTACATGAGCCGGCTTCAAATCCGATTGCCGTCTGTGAAAAGCAGCCTTGGCAAAGCAGTATCAACGGACGACTCTTGTTATGTGACAAGGACCTGAGGCTCAAAGCGCAAGTTGGAATCTGCAGTTGACTGATTAGTGTGAGCCATAGCAGGAACAACAGTGACCAGGGAAGGGTAGGTGCAAGGTGCTGAGTCTTGAGATGCAAGACGTCTTCTCTCTCTCCGCTCTTGTGCCATCCTCGATGTCGAAAAGTTGAAAACCATGCCATACCTCCCCGATTCATATCCGCAACCCCAGATTTCCACAACACGCCAAGGACATCGGACCAGCGCCCAAAATGATGAACTCCAAGCCATCTGTCATTAACCAAATGGCACCAGCCGGTGGTGATGACCTGGAGGCCAACCGTGGCCCCTATTGGCAAGGTCAGACAAAGGACGGTGGCAACGAGGACAGTCCCAATGTCGAGGTTGCGGCTTCTGCCGAGCAGATCAAGAGCATACCTTCAAGGTGGTACAGGAGAGTACTTGACGCTGGTGTCGAAGAGAACGGTATCCTGCCGGTGCCACCAGAAGAAAGGACCCAGACGCAACACAGCAACCTGTTCACAGTATTCTTCACCTGTCTCCTTTGCGTCCTACCGTCCGTTGACCAAGTTGCCTCGACTTGATGATCCCAGGGTTGGCTGACCAACGGATAGGTTGCCTACCGGAGCCCTTGGCACGACCGTGTATGGCCTTAGGCTTCGAGATGTTTCTCTCATCATTCTCTTCTTCAACTTTGTGACATGTATTCCGCCAGCGATTATGGGAATTGGAGGGTATCAGACTGGTATGCGACAAATGATCCAGGCTCGATACTCGTTCGGGTAGGACTCCATCTTGAATCCTTTCTTGGAAGCGAGCTGCTGATGTTGGAACCTTCATTACAGGTTCTATTTTGTTGTTATTCCAATCCTCCTGAGTGCGGGAACGGCGACTGGATTCACACTCATGGGAACCATCGTCAGCGGACAGGCCATTGCGGCCGTAAACGAGAAGGCTAAAATCAGTGTCAACGTGGGAATTGGCATTGTCTGCGCAATCAGCTTTTTGACAGCATTACTTGGGTACCGAGCCATCCACGCCTGGCAGCGATGGCAGTGGCTCCCAAACCTGATTGCCATTGCCATCGCAGCCGGTTGTGGAGGCAAGCAGCTCATGCAACAGGTAGAGAATGAACCAGCAACGGTCAAGGGCGTCATTGGGTATGGAAGCTTGATGGCCGGATACTTCATGACCTTTGGCGGGACTGTGTCCGACTTCACCATTTATCATGATCCCAAAGAGCCCAAGTAAGTGGCCCTGGCCTACCAACCTACCACGAGTGTCGATGAGCTGACAAGGCGCTTAGGCGCAAGGTATTCACGTATGTGTACCTGGGACTGTCGACACCTGCAACGCCTCTGCTCATACTCGGGGCCGCCATAGGCGGTGCTATCCCTAACAACGAGTCGTGGCAGACGGCGTGGGACGTCTATGGAGTTGGTGGTGTGCTAGCCGAGATGCTTGAGCCGGCGGGCGGGTTTGGCAAATTCGTTCTGGTCGTCCTCGCATTGAGTGTCGTTGGGAACACGCTGAACTCGATGTACTCGGTGGCCTTGTGCTTGCAGATGCTTCTCCCAGTCTTCACAAAGGTGCCTCGCTTCTTCTTCATCATTGTCACCATGGCAATCATGATTCCCATGGCAATCTATGCGGCTGCGGAATGGACAACCTCACTTGAGAATTTTCTCAGCGTTATCGGGTACTGGGCAGGGTGCTTTGACGCCGTCATGATCGAGGAGCTCGTTGTTTTCAAGAAGAGAGACTACAGCTCGTACGATCCAGAAATATGGAACAAGAGGCGATATCTTCCCACGGGGTTGGCAGCTATGGGCGCCTCGTTGGTCAGCCTCGGGCTAGTCATACCATCGATGGACACGCCATGGTTCACCGGACCCATAGGAGAACGAATTGGGGATCTCGGTTTCGAGGCGGCGTTCGTCGTCACGGGGCTCGCGTACTATCCACTTCGGAGCTTGGAAATCAAGTGGACGGGTCGTGTTTGAGACGCGAAGGTCGAGGTTGGATCGAGGTATCGGGGATTCGATAGGCAAATATCTGGTCGCGAGGAGGTGGATGTCCAGTGACTTCGAGGCTCGATCTCGACGATGAGATGATTCTTTCTTGGCGAGGCGGATAGTGGGTCATTTTGAGCTCGGGTTCAGAGGCTATAGATGTTAGGAGGATGGATTAAACGCAAAATAGGAAGGGCTAAAAAACAGAGCTACAGATAGCGAAAAGGGAATTCCAGATCCAAATCAAGCGGCAGGGACATGAGATATTTATATAGCCTAGTTCTGGGGCACTAGGTATGCAGCTTCCCACATAAAACAACGTCTTCACCAAAGGGATGCCACGACACTTCGGATAACCTTGCAGCTGGGACCGGAACACCTGCAGAGTCCTGGAGCCGATCCGGAGATACGACAACGCCCCCTTGGCCGAGCCAGGTGGGCGCAATGGTGACAATGACCGAGTCAATCATGTCGTGGAACGTTGGGTTGAGCAACGAGTTGATGATCTGGCCACCCCCCTCAACCATGACACTGGTCAAATGCTCGTGGAGCAGGGCATCAAAGACAGCGCGCCAATCAAAACGCATCCGGCTGCCAGGACCTGAAGACGTGGCTGGAACATGAATATATTTGCCGCCATGCTGCTCAAGCAGTGCAGCACTCGCGGCAGGCAAGCTCTCGGAATCCACCCCGGTCAGGACAAAGGGCGCTAGGCCGGTGCCGAGACGGGCGACCTCGAGGACCTTATCCGTGGGGTCAGGAACCCAGCGGAGATGGGGGTCGATGATGATGGGACGGGGCTGTCTTGCAGCACCGGCGATGCGGCAGTTCAGGGCAGGCGAGTCGGCTAGGAGGGTGGAGACACCGATGAGGATGGCCGCATGGCGCGAACGGAGATAGTGGGTCATGGCTTTGGAGCCGGGCCCAGAGAGTCGGGTCCGGACACCAGGTGCAAGAGAAAGTGACGAGTCGAGCGAAGTTGCAAAGGTCAGGGTAACGAACGGTCGCGAGGGGGTTCCTTGGGCGAGGGTCGGCGGGGGTAAGCGAGATTCCAACATGGAAGCCGAAGATGCGGGGAAGGTGAGCAGCTCAGACATGGTTGCGCGATTCTGACGTTGTACGAGAAGACTGTCTGTGTTGTTGAAGAGGATGAATTGGAGAGAAGTGAGAGGGTAGGAGAAAATACTCCGAAACCTTATGTCAGTGTCATGCGGCTCCTAGCGCCGGGTTATCGACCAGGGATCGCCGTTGCAAGCCTACGAGGCGGCGTTGGACCAGATGCCGGCGGCAACCCGGCTGCAAAGGACTGCGTGCCGCGATGCAGGAGAAGGATCCAAGTGGGACCTGGGATTTGGCGAGAGCGACCAAGGCAGGCAGGCTGCAGAAAGGATCGAGGCGGTATGCGACGGGCTGAGATGGCGGAGTGTTCAAGGTTCCATTCTTTGAAGGATTTTCACCCTCATGGTCGGTCTGAAAGTTGGAGGGGAAGTTGAAATTGGCTTTCTCGCCAGGAAAGAACTTGGGACGAATGCAAATGGCTGGCAGCTTACCAGGGGCGGGTACGACCCACGGACTGCCTTCCAATTTCTTGGCGAACAGCTTCCTTCCTTCTCGAGCGTTGGCACGTTGGGAAGGTGCCTGTGTGACGCCGGCAACGCCCAATAAGCTTGCTCCCCGAAAGCTTTGAATGTCCTTCACTGTTGATCAACACCAACTCTCCTGACCAACACTGCATCGTGTCAACAGCGACGGGCGCTCCCAATACCGTGCAGCGACTATCGAACTCTATTTCCTGGAGGGTTGGCACACCCTTTCAATGATTCGCCGATCAGGGTCCTCGCTGTCTCCCTGGTCCTCGCTTCTGGGATTGGGGCTGTCAGGATTGCGTCCTGGGCCCAAGCTTCACCTTCCCTCCCGCTCAACTCCGAAGAGACGGAACCAAGCCTTCTGCGACACAATCAACTTGTTACAATTGCAGGGCCCAATGGATGATTGACAGTTGCGCCTTGAATTCAAGTCATTGGATGGAATCAAGGGTGGTGTCGCAATTTCGGCAGATGTCATCTTGCCGCTAGCCTGGATCGAGCGGATCTGCGTCCATTGCGCCCGTCGTATCGGCGACGTGCCCATCGCCGGACCTCATATCCGGGTCAGTCGTTCTCCCTGTCCTATGCTTGAATGGCACTTGCGCATTCGATCTGTGTGCTTCATTCCACCATGCCAAGCCGGTTTGAACTGAATTTTTCAATTGAATTTGGTCAAATTTCGGCATACGGTTGGGGGCTTCTGGTGATGATTCACCCATTTTCACCGCCAAGGCCCCCAAGCGGTGAAGTTGATATCAAAGGCTTCAACCACAATTTGCGGGGCCCCTTTTTGCCATTCTGCTTCATACTCGTTTCTTGCGAGACCTAAACAGAGGGCTCTTGGATACAGCAAAGTGATCTCGAATTTTCTATGTCGCAGGTAGCAGGCTACGCGCTGCAGAATTGAGGCCTCAAAAGGCACATGTCAGGGCTCAACCAGCAATTATGCTACGCAGATACACTCCGTTCCACTGTCAGTCTCAAGCTCTGATCTCTCACGCTCAATGTGGAGCGTAATGTAACGAGTTGCACTAAATCGCTGTCTTGAATCCCCAGACATGAGGGACTCGTACGTGGGTCTTGTCTGAGACGTTGACCCAGAGCCTCGGTGTAATACCAACCGAGGAACGTCTTTGCCAGTGTGGGGAATGCCGGTGTCGGTGTTGCGCAATCTTGAGGTGAGACAGCACACCATCAGCATCATAGACCAGGGTCGAGACCATCATCAAAGACCAGGGTCTCAGCCTGGACATTAACCAAGTCACATGAAAAGGGGCATCTGCGGTCGCTGTGGGGAAGACAAGACATGGAGAACCAAAACTGGTTTTTGAAGGCTGTTCGGTTTTCATCGAATATCATGTCGAGAATGATGACGGCGGATTGGATAAGGCGCCTAAAGCAAGACGAGCTTTGGAGGCTCAGTGTCCCGGGGCACAGCCAGGAACTTACAGCCTCGAGACATGGGTCTACCGCACGATCTGCCCTCATCAAGTAACTGAGGGCTCTGGAAGGGAAATAAAGAGCACACACAGACCAGAAACGCCGCATGTTACTACTGGCCTATCAGTGCCGCACTGTCAACGCAATCTTGGGGGCCTTCGCTGCTGGCACACCATCGCCGAGATTCATAGTTTTACTTGCCAGGAACGCCCGGAAACAACTTTGAATTTCAAAGCGACTTAAACGCCACATTCAGGCACTAAAAGGAACCGGCTTTCTTTGCGCGGCGGTGACAAGTTACCACCCAGAATCTTGATGACTGCCACACACATTCAACTCCTTTCGCTTCCTGTTGTTGAATCACATTGTCTGAATTCCCGGATACCCGGGCTAGCTCCCGTTGACAATGTCATTCCACTCGGGCAAGTAGAGCATCTCTGGCATCGCAAAGTCGCAAAAGGACGGCAGCCCGCTATACCATTGATCCGCCGACTGCGTCGTGTCGGACAGCCGAGGAGGTTCGGCCTGGCCTGCAAATAACGAGCCAGCTTCTGAACTGGAGAATTGGTCCTGTAAACCAACCACGGGGGCGCTGATTTCAGGTGCCCCATCCTCTACTGGGCCGTCCTGGGAATTATTAGGGGTGGAAGGCTCAAGGACAGGGGAGCCTCGGGTTGTTGTCCTTGCGTTCAAGGCCTGGCAGCGCAACGACTCCAGGCACTTCCAAATACCATTCCTCCCAGTGTTGCTCTGTCGAGCCAGCTGGCCACTCTGGGCGTACGGTATGGAGCTGAAGGTTCGATTAACCAGCACCCACGCCTCCTCAGTCTCAGGGACGTCGGGGAACGCGCACAGGTACCTCAGGACATAGGCTAGGGCGTACCACTGGGTGTAGGTCTTGAAGATCCACGTGTGCTCCATTGAGATCTGCCCGCTGGCAAGAGACCAGCTCCTCTCCAATGTGCGACAAGCCGCAGTGAATGGCCGCTCCCCAAGGCCCCTGAACACAGCGCCTGGCGCCTCCCTGTGTCGGCTGACGTGCAGCTCCTGACGCACCCGAAGCATAAACTCGATCTTGGCACACGCTGTGTAGTAGTGGGCACACGCGGCATTATGAAGATTTGATGCTGGGGGTAAAGTTAGAAACCTCGACTCAATCCACTTGTTGTGTTGCTCGAGGACTGCGCGTTTTGCCTCGATATTCTCTTGAGTCTCGACGTCATTCCTCGGTTTTGCAATCAAGATTCGGTGCACCAGCCTCGCAGCCTCAAGTTGGACTAGGGAGAAGGTCATTTCTGTCCAGTTTTCAGAATCGGACGGCAAAGACCTCATGGCAGGATAGAGCTGAGCGTCGTCAACATTCAGGGGCAGCCGGAGTCCCTGATCGAGGGTTTCGAGGGTGTTGGTGAAGCCGTGGTCTTCGGGCGCCCGTGAGTCAAGCACGCAGAGGTGCCACCACAACCTAAGACGGAGTTCGCTCTCGAAAGGGTCCAGCTTCAGCGAGGCCCCGTCTCGGTGAATCCCAATGGACTGCGCTAGCCGGATCGCAGTTCCAATGAGCACCCAGACAGCACGGCTGTTGTCATGAACCCTGAGACACGTCTTCTATGGTCAGCTATAGACATAAAAGCTGCCAAGACGCACTTACTGCAAAGATAGCTAATGCTTGCAGAGTCATCATGTTTGGCTCGTTCAAAAAATCAGCCCTTGTGATGGCCTGGTTCAATCCGAGCTTGCATTTCTGAAGGAACCCCTGTCGAGAATCTACTGAGATCGTCGACATCTCATTTTCGGACAAACTGGTTACAGCAGCATAGTAGACTGCAAATGCCAGCGCCTCAAGTGAATGGCTGGTCTGCTTTGGCCTTGAAATCATGGCGATCATGGCAGATTGTGCAGTTGGAATATGAAGGATCTTGAGAACTGGATCTACTCTCTCCGCGTACACTGTCCATAATCGCAGAGCGAGCTGTGCGTCTGGGTGCAGCCGATCTGGGTCAGTACCTGCATCAAGATCCATGGGTGATAGACCAAGGGCAAGGCTCAACCCGCTGGATGAACCAGGCACACTCTCCTGCACTTCATCGAGTTCAGGGGGGTTGATTCGGTCTTCCTGGGAAAGAATCAGTACCCCGATATATTCTAAGCTCTCGATACTTGGTGGCGTACATCTTGAAAGACGTCAAGTAGGTTTGTATTGTCGACGTAGTGAGCCCGATTACCGGCTTGCAGCAGAGCTTCCCATGGTCTGGAGCTGACATCATTCAAAATAGGTCGGTTTGGTTTGGGCTACAGGTACAGAGAGAGCCTCCTGTGTCTGAAATTCCTGTACCTGAGCCTCCTGTTTTGGAGCCGGGCCATGCTCAGCGTTATTCCTGCCCAATGCTTCCATAAGTAGATTCTCGAGTCGTTCCAGGCGGTCTGAAATATCCTGCAAGGACGGTGCTTTGTTCGAAGTGGCACGCGCTGTTGTCGGATACACACATTGAAGTCCGGCACGAGCGCAGGGGGTACATGGTAGTATCCTGTTGCAACGCACTTTGCGCTGGTAGCAGTTGACACAAGACCGGTGTTGTCGGCGATGCTCCGCCGAAGCGTGGGACTGGGGAGACTCGTGAGGAGAAGCTCCATCTGTTGCGCCGTCCTTTAACTGAGCCATGATCGATACTAGCGAGTTACTTTTCAACAATCTGAAGACACCCAAGTTTCCGTGATCACCGTAATCTGATCTCAGAGGCATGCCAGCTTCGGTCCTCTCGGCCCCGAGGGTCCGGGGCGGCGGCGTTCATTGGCCACGGAGCCTTGGCCAATGAAATCATCTCCGGAGAGAAGTGGGTCCCGCCGGTGACCGTCCGGGGCCGAGATGACCGGTGTAAGTGCTTGTGCGAGAAGGTACATTAAGAGGACTCTGCCCAAGCCAGGACAGCCGATTGATACAGGAGTGAGATCACAAGTAGGCCTTTCACTGGCTTTCCTCATTTTTCAGCACCTCTTTGAAACGGAACTAAACCTCCTCCTCCACGTCCTACGACCAATCCGAAGAGTTCTAATACAATGTCCGAATCAACTCTTCCTGGTGACAGTCGTTCAACCTTGTCTTCGACCGAACTCGAAGAAATTTCATGTCCAATGGATCGTTGTGGCCCAGATATTCAAGGCCAGGAAGACCCGAAGGCCCTGCCCGAGGGAGGGTATGGTTGGGTATGCGTTGCTGCAACTTTCCTGATTAATGCCCATACATGGGGCATCAACAGTGTATTAAAA
>JABCKD010001073.1:0-39800 GCA_013186415.1 Fusarium sp. NRRL 66088 | reverse complement strand
GGACATGCCTTCAAACTCTGCGCCAACACTCAGCATCACCACCTGGCAGCAGCCAGCGCCAGCGTCTAAACCCCGGCAGAAAGCTCTAGATTCGCACCTGCGACGTCACCAGCTTCACCGAACCCCCCCCCTCCCTCCCCTCATCGACATGGGAGCACGCCAACAAGGGTCCTACCAGCCCCTGGTCAGTCAATCATCTGCCTCTTTGGGAGTGCCCAGGGATTTCTGTTCGCCCTCTCTCCATCTTTACGCTTTCATGTCAAGATGTCCCGCCATCTTAGCCGGCAGAACCCTGCCCCAGTTACCGACACCACGGCCAAACTGGCTCCACTCCATCCAGACGTCTTCTTCTCCTTGCTGATCTTCCTGTGAGGTCCAGTGTTCACCCTGGTTGCCTCCCCATGACCCAAGACGATGCTAACGGTTCTTATCCAGACCTGCAGTAGCTCGATCCAAACGCAGTGTCAACCCTCCATTGCTCTTGCTGGATCAATCCATATCCACGAGATCCCCAACGATACCAGGTCTTGGCGCAAGGGGCCTTCCGTGGCCTGCATTTGGGGGACAGCTCAAGGAGGGATTGTCGAATGATTCTCGCCAAGCCGTTCCATTCCCGCCACTTCTCCAGGCCAGGTGGGCTGCATGATCATGGTTGGGACTTGACAAAATGAGATGTCAATCTCACTTTCTTGTCGTCTTGCAGAATGGACGCGTGGAGATCTGGCGTGCAGGTCTTGATTTCCGCCGCAACGGTCTCACGCACCAACCACCATTGTTCTCTTCATCCCTCGTCGAGGCGAGCTATCCAAGTCAAGTTGATACGGCTGTTTGCAGTTATCAAGGAGCAATTCGCATATCTCTAGCTCCATAGAGTTGATCGAATTCATTGATCATGACTACTACATTCCTATCGAGTTGACAAGTCACCAAGCTTCAAGTCGGTGAGCATACCCCAGACTCAAGGCACTTACATGGCGATGCCCACAATTAACGGCTCACACTAATGCCCAATCAAGTTCCAGCCAAGCTTTGTGACTGACCCGAGAACGGGAGTTTGCGGCCCTCTCCGCCTTTCCAGAAGAAATCATGGCGAACTCCAGAGTCTTGATTGTGGGCTTACCTCCTTTCATCTTGCTCTCCACACCAATCAGATAGTGCCTGGCTTCAGGACTCACAACGGAGCCCAGAACCAGCAGCCTCAAGAGCGGTGGCTTCCGGCATCTGTATCGAAATACGGCTGGGCAGAGCCCATACCTGAGTCGTTCAGGTACCCAGGCGCAGAGCGACGATCGATCCCTGAACCATCCCTCCCGCTCAGACCTTTCTCTGGTTAGCGGCCTTTCTGACGGTCGGTTAAGCAAGACAGCTTTGGATGTGGCGACGGTCAGGAGCCGGCGCACTTTAACCAATCTCTAGACCTAGAACGGAACGGAAGGGCAGGCAAGCAAGCAACCAAATCAATCTCGTGTGCCGCCCGCAACTTGATTGAAGCGAAATGGGCCAGGGGAGTGAGTGCAGATACTTGCGCGGCTAAAACCACCTAGGTCGATGTCACATGCCGCCCACCTGTCAGAGTTGGCGCGACATGGATGTGGAAATGTGCCGAGGCTCAAGTTCCCCGACGTGTGTGGCCGGGCCGACAACGATTCGCCGCTCGAATCAATTGGAGTAACCAAGATGTCGTTCACACAATGGTGGTTTCAGTGGCCTGGCGCGCGGTGCGCCTGGGCCTGTGCCTGGGCCTGAGCCTGAGCTTAAGCCTGGCTCTGGCAGAGACGAACAGAGACAGACATGAGGATGAAGCGATACTCCGCCTGCCCCTTCTCGACAGGGCAGAGCGATGGAGCCTTGCCTCCGCGGCTGCTTCTGCTTGTGTCGGTGAAGCATTACCCCGACCGCGTCTCACTCGATCACCGTCGCGTATGTGGGCAAATGGGGAATGCTCGGCAACCATATCGCTTCAGCTTGTCATTGGCGAGCGACAACCCGTCGCTGGCTTCACCCTGTCGCTGCTAGACAGTGCGCATGAGAAAGAACTCACAATTGAGCCTCGGGGACCACTCAGAGCTGCCCTTTCAAATCTCGCCATCCATACGAGTCTTGGGACCGACCAACATTGATTGCCTCATTGCGTTTGCCGGTTCTCGATACGTAATTTGAGGAAAGAATCGATCCTTCGAGGGCGTCGCGAGTGGCAGGCATCAGAGTCAATCTGACACGTTTTCTCGTGTCCACTCGAATCGGGCCGTGGAGCATCCGGCAAGTCCATGATCGTCGTGTCGGCACTTGGGATGCACTGCGGCAAAACATGCTTCGGGATGCATCCGGCGTAAATCCAACAGTCCAAGATTTGTCCCGTTTGAGAAGTGTCCCCGAGGTCGCTTGCGATCGCACGCCATGGTCAACAGCCACGCGTAGTGCGCCGCCCTATCGCAACAAAGATGGGCTTCCACGCGGCTTCGGGGGGCGTTCCATGCAAGGGTGTCGGCACTCTCTTCAGCCCTTCGACGGAGATTCCAGAAGCCTTCTCGGCCGGGACACCCAACAAGGGATGATCGAAATATTGCACGAACCACCCCGCCGTCTGATCTTGCCCCTATGTAGAGAGGGCGCGGCTGGACGACCCAGCTATTAGTTCCTCTGGCTAATCTAGCTCATCAGCGCCTAAGCGATCATTTAGAACTCGGGAACATTGATCAACCTCAGTCTAGGGATCATCACATAATACAGGTACAGGTACATTCCTATGGCACTCGTTATTGGGACTACCGTGGTTCATGCATGCTTCGACCGTTGGATATCGTTGATGGAACGTAAAAAGTTACTATCTCTCGATAACATCCTAGGCCACAATCCTTGGAACACGAGGCCATTGCCCCTGAACGCATGGCATGGCATCCATTCTTGGGACCCAACGACGACACAAAGCTCATGGGACGCTCACGGTTTGCGCAATTTGATTGGCTGCTAGCAATTGTTGGAGAAGACCTGCCCTAGGTCCGTGCTGCGCCTCAGGCTGCTGGCTGATCAAATGTGGCGTCACCAGATCAAATCTCCCCCTCTTTGAACTTCGCTCTCCAATCCCCTTACCCATCCGCATCAACGACCCTTGTCCGTCATCAACCAGATCATCAAGGCTTCAGCTAGCATCCCACGCCGCTGTCATCATCTCCACTACCTCATCTCTTCTGGACTCAGCCAACACATCCTCTCTCGGGACCATCACGTACCCTTACCGAGTCAGTTTGTCGCCCCTGCCCTAGCTATTGCAATGGCGACCTTGGACAATGCGAACCCAACCATCCTGAGCGCCTCGCAGCTCCCTACCCGTCAGAAGAAAGCTGAGCCGCGTCGGGGTCCGGAATCCAAGTACGACGAGCTCATATTTGCCAAGCCATCATATCTATCAAGCCCTTTTTGTGGTCAAGGGTTGCCGACATGGCCCCGTGGGAATGACTGGCATGATGAGTTTGCGCCTGAGGCCATCGATGAGCAAGAAATTTATGGCAAGTCAAGTCCCTAACCCTAGCCCTTTGTTTGTGTATCAACAATCGACCCTCAATCAGGCGGTGTCTCTACCCCACTCCGACAGGGGGCAACGTGTTGGGCTGTCTGAGACATGGCAGTTCAGATGACCCTCTGTTCGTTGTTTCATTGCCTTGAATATGGAGTCTGCATATGGCAAAGCAAAAGACTAATACTCCACAGACTTGATTTCAACAATTTCGGATCCAGAACACCCCGTGTCCTTGGGTCAGCTGTCAGTTATCAACCTGTCTGACATCCACATCACTCCTTCTCCTTCTTTGGGTGTTCCTGATGCCAATACCATCGTCCAAGTGGCCGTTGAAATCACGCCTACAATCACACATTGTTCCCTTGCCACGGTCATCGGCCTTGGCGTGCGAGTACGACTTGAGCAGGCGCTGCCGCCGAACTACCGAGTTGACGTGACCTGCAAGGAAAACAGTCATAACCAGGATGATCAAGTGAACAAGCAGCTGGGTGATAAGGAGCGAGTTGCCGCGGCTTTGGAGAACGATACGTTGAAGGGTGTTCTGGACAAGATGCTGGAAACTTGCGCCTAGAGCAGAGAGAGCCAAGGATCTCTCTCTTGCGCTGCGATGGCAGACTGGGGTGGTGTAGAGTCGGTCATATTCCGCTACCTGCCGTTGCTTCACTCAGCCTATGCTCTCCTGTCATTGACTGAACTGGACTGGCATTTCAAAGTTGGCTAAACAAGCGCGCGGAATGTTATTTCGACTCGGGTGCGGCTGGCAAGAAGCCGGAATACCACCTTGTCTCGAATGTCGGTAGTGAACACGGAGTAGTCTATTGCGAGACCGAACCGCTGCACTGGGAGTGATGAGAAGGTCAATGAGACTGTGGGGGATCAAAGCAGTTGATTGGAGGATGGGGAGATCCGCAAGGGGTCCCCAAGGATGACTTTCATCTAATTAAGGTTCGGCCATGGACAAGCCACGTTCCTCGGTACGAGTCTTGATCCGAAGTCCACCCTGCGGAGTATGTTTTGCTCCTCAGAAGCCAAACCAACGTCGACCATGGCATTGCATCTCGATAGCATTACGAGCATCATACGTTGGTTGGTGGTTGCCCGGCTACGACACGGGTTCATCTCACCATCACTGGCTGACGGGGGGCGACCTATGAATCTATCAGCTCAGGGAAGCTCAGCCATCAATACTTCGGCTTTTGTCGTTAATTCCAGCACTCAGTCATATTCACCCGCCTTCGAGATTCGTGGCTGGCTACCTACCCTTCAGACCGTTGTACTCCACCAACCATGCACGAGACGTCTCCGACCAGATTCCGCGATTTCATTTCCGTTTTGGGGTCCCCTGTTGTATCATAACACGCCCTATATCCCTCGCTCCAGCGTCCCCCACTTCCGTCGCCGCAATTCCAAACAGCCCGGCCTCAAATCTGGCCCCATGGTTCACCCAGGCTTTGTCGACAGGCACGGAAGTTGCCGTCAGGAGACGTCATGCCCATCGCGTCGGCCCTTTTCAGGGAGCTCCATCAGGATCCCAGGGTCGCCTTGGCATGGGACCCTGGGGCGCGTAGGGCACCGCACTGGAGCCGTGTGCTTGTGCGCCAGTGCGCTTCCCGCCCATCTGGGTCAACAGCAGACGAGGACTGTTTGGCATCCCCCGCCAAGACGAGTAGCGCCCGCCTGGTAAGTCAAGGCCACTGGGGATTTAAACTCGACGCCACAGATTATCATATCATGGCACTGCGTGACTTGGCCCTGTCAGGTTTGTCCTACGCAGGCGCCTGCAGACCGAGAAGCCGTCTTTCGATGTCGACGCACACCAACCGTTCTCTCACATTGCCCCTGGCACCAGGGCTGTCTTGTCTTCGTTGAGGCTATTGTCCCCTGACTCTGACCCCGCTCCTCTGATGGGCTGTTGGTTGTTCTGGACAGCCGGGGATCATTCTCGCAGATGCCGCTCGACCGTGTCGAATGCTTGGGGAAGACGCAACCTTGCTTCTGCGTGACGATCCCCCGATCTTTGCAACTCCCGCGATGTGCCCCCGACGGTAGGCAACTCAGGATTGGTGCGCACCAAGCAGGCTCTGCAGGGCGGGAGTTGCAGAGACTCAGAGCCATGCGTGCGTGTCGATCAGTCATTCCAAGGAACGGGCTCGGTTGTCATTGTCCGCGCAATCTTGGCGAGGGAGGAAGAGCTTTCCAGGTCTTATTGCTCTGGTCCTATAGCTCAAGTCTTGTCTTTGCTATGGTGATCTTGATGACTCGTCACATGGCAACAGGGGATGTCTGATTTCCCCGGCTGGCTCTCGTCAGCACAGAGACGAACGTTACGTCTTCAGGTCGCCGTGCTGCTCCTTCACCGAACAGTCTGCACTACGTACATGGCTCATGAGCCCATCCATGGCATAGCCAGGCCTTCCGATACCCTGGCAAACCTTACTTCCCGTCAACTGCCCCTGTTGACTAGCCCATATGCTTATAAACTTCTTCGTCATTCACCCACAAGCCACGAGGATCAGGCTCGGGGCTAACCGCCTCCTCACCGAGGCCATCAAGATCACCAGCCATGGTTCAGCTAACGAAGGTTTCGACGATGGAGGGCATTAGGGCCATGCCTCTCTTTAGGGCCTCTTCTATTACACCTTCCTATCCTTTGCTGCCTTCCTAATCGGTTCACTGTTGCAATTCGCGAAGAGACCAAGACGTTGAAAACTCTCGGAGGATGCCCGAGAGGGTCACATATTGCACATATGGGATTACTTTGCTTTCGTCCTTCTTTTGCATGCTCATGACTTCGTATGCGATTGCATTTGTAGGGACCACGCGGGAATAGGGCTCTCACCTCGCGATAGCCCCATACTACGTCGCCGTTGCCCCCGAGGAGCCCTGTCACGAACAAGGCTCCAGGTCACGTCTTACCTTGCAAGGGAGGCGGCGGCACCAGCCGCGACCGCGTCAGAAGGCGGAAGAAGAGTGACAACGTTCGTCATGGCAGATGAGAAGAGCACACGGAAGTCGGGGGCCCTTTGAAGATACTGGGCCTGATTCTTCTTTGACAGCACCTGGGTAGACAAACGCCCCTGTGCTGCGGCCTGGCCTCGCCGAAACCTTCTATCGTTCTCTTGGCCCCTAATATTCCTTGCAATCCAATCCCCGTCTCTAGAGCGGCCCTCTTTACTTTGATCTTGTCCTTGCTATTTGCTACATTCATCCATGTACATATGGCCCTTGCCCTGTTCACCGTCCATCGACCATGTGAGGGTTCAAGAACGTGTGTCAACTTGAACAGAATACAGTACAGTATCCTAATTATCCCGCGTACCTCGCCTCCCCCCTCTTCAAACTGGAACCCATGTCTCGTCATACCCCAGTTTGCTCGTCTCGAGCCACCTGCTGGCCTGCTCACATCTCCCCCAGCATCCCACTCTCCATGAGATTCTGGTAAAACTCCGGCTCGAGGAAGGTCTTGACGCTGACGTCCTCGCTGAGGCCCTTGCGGCGGCGTGTCTTGAGGACAAAGTCACGGGCTGTGGCCTGTGCAGTGGCGGGCTGAAGTGGGCGGATGATCTGTTCGCGATCGAGGGGATCGCCGGGAACGATACTCCAGCTGTCAAAGACAAGACTCACCATGGAACTGCCCTGGGTCTTGATACGCAGGTCAGTCTCGAAGCCGAAGCTGTCAATGACGGGCAGCAGGCCGTTGACGCGGTACAGCGGCGTGCCGGCGACGGGACCGTCCGACAGCACGTGGCCGCGGCGCCGTGATAGCACGTTGTACACCTCCATGTACGAGTCCTCAGGCCCAGTTACAGAGACCGAGTAGACAGGCTCCATGAGGCGGGGCGATGCCATGAGGAAGGAGGAGTAGCAGGCTCGTCGGGAGGTGGGGATGATTTGGCCGCCTCCTCGGAAGATGGCCTCGTTGGCCAGAAGCACATCGGTCACCTTGAATTTAGTGTTTCGGATTGCTGCGTCCATCACGTCAGTCTCTTTTCTTTTAGTCGATCACTGCATTTCTCCCTGGATGACATGTCTCGTCTGTCTCTGCCACGGGTTACATCCATCCTGCCAGGGCTAGGTATCTGCCGCCATGGGGGAAAGGATCTCCGGGCAGTTGAGAGGGGCGAGGGAGGGTCGTTTGCTGTACCCGAGCGGTGTGGCGGCTCTGGCCGTAGTGCGAGCCATGAACAGGTAGGTAGCAACCCCCAACCCAGCGGTGGAACCCTTCTCGTCGCGGGTGGTACGGTATCATCGATATGACCAAACGTTTACCCACGCCCAAGCCAAGTCTCTTGCCGGCGGCGGCGCGACAAGCAGGATTGCGGGCTCCATTAGGGCGGGTAATGGATGGTGCAATCAACGAGACGAGTGGAGAGACGGTTCGTCCAAACCCCCACAGGGAGCCTGGGAGGACGACCCCTGTTGAGAGATCCACTGCCCGATGAAGGGGTATGGCACGCCAGGAGAGGCTGGCTGGCTGGCTAGCAGGGCTTCACTTGAAGTTGACGTGCTCTACCTTGACAGCCTTCTCTTGGCTGAATGTAATGGGGACGGGAATACGAACGAGTAAGACGAAAAACAAACTTACGTTCTTCACACAAGGGTCCCTCGCGGGTTGCCCAGCTGAATCCTTGTCGAATAGACTCCCTGACTGTGCCGAGGAGTTTCTTGTCCACCTGGGATTTTGTTGTCAGTATCAGTCACTAGACAGCACATGAAGTAGGCATATGCTTACCTCGGTGGGGAGAGTATCATCCTGGAGGATGTTCGGGCCCGTCTCGTCGGGGCCGAATGCCCAGATACTGCGAGCAGCTAGCTTATCCCAGCCATGCTTCTCCTCGAAGAACTTGGCCACCTTGCGGATAGGATCGCGGATTTGGACAGCACCGCTCTCGATATCGTTTGAGATGCCCTTCTCTAGCTGCTCAGCAACCATGGTGATCTTGTTCTTCTTGTTGGGTGTGATAGCGTAACACTTGGTCGCCGACGTCTCGACAACTGTCTCGCAGAATCGAGTGACGGGATCTGAGACCTTGATGTCCATGTCGGCATACAGACGTCGCAGGTCGTGCAGCACGCAGTCCATGTATAGCTCGCCGGTGCCGAGGATGACATGCTCGCCAGACTCCTCGACCTTGGTGTTGATGAGTGGGTAGGACTTCTGGATCCTCCGCAGGCCGTCAAGCATCTTGGGCAGCTCTGATGGGTTGATGGGTTCAGCGGCCACCTTGAGGACCGACTCGGTGAAGTGTGTAATGGGTCGAAAGATGTAAGCGTCCTCGTCATCCTCGAGCTTGGGCGGGAGGATAGTAGCGGACTTGACAATGGAGTTGTCAACACCGCTCAGCAACACCAAGTTACCAGCGGGCACGCCGTCAGTGGGGATGTTGTACCTTGTCTCGCCGATAAACACTTCGCCGATGGAGGCCATGGCCATGTCCTCCTCATCGTCGAGGGAGTAGCCTTCACCCAGGACACGGACCTGCATACCCGGCCGAACTGTGCCGCTCAGCACTCGGCCGAAAGAGTGGAAGCTCTTTGCGTCTGCTGTATTGAAGAGTTTGGTGACATGGACAACCAAGGGGCCGTCCTGGTCGCAGTTCTTCATCGAAGTAGCAACCTTGGTATCCGTAGGTCCAGTGTAGTATCTTTCAAGTAGTCGCTCGGCCGTCTCAATTGGGGAGGGGATATGTTGTGTGATCATATCCACGAAGCCGGTTGAGGGACCAAAGAACTGCTCACAGACAAGCTTCAGTAACACCTTTGCATCAGCCTTGTACTGAGAAGGCTTGAGCTCGATGCCCAGCGAAGCCAGAACTGGCCGTAATTGTTCGGGGCTGTCGCTGATGGAGTGGGTAAAGAGCTTGTAGATGGGCTCGAGGACGAAGTGAACGAATGATCGAGCTGACCGCTCGTCGATGGGTTTCCGCGAGAATGTTCGCTTCTTGGGATTATAGTAGACATCGCCCCATAACCGCTTCGCAAATTCCTCTGTGTTGATATCGCCAAATGTGTCGGTGTACATCTTTGCGAAGCTTGGCAGGGTGAAGCACCATCCCATATCTGTGCAAGAAAAGAGAACGTTGCCCTTTTCGGGACTTATCCGCTTTGATGCCGCCTTTGTAGGTGCTGTGTTTGTGATGACTGTGTTGACCTCCTCGACAACGTGCTTGAGCTTGAAATAGGCGTCCTTGGGGGGGAGCTTCAGCTCAAGGATAAGGCGGTCCATCTTGTTGATGATGAGCGTCAGGGGTATATCCTCGAGAACGGCGTGCTTGATGATCTGCTCCGTGTTGATCTGAACGCCTTCCACGACATCTACCACTAGACAGACACCGTCGACCAGCCGGAATGATGCCGCGACCTCATCGACAAAGTTGACATGGCCGGGGGTATCGATAAGATTGACGAGATGCGACTTGCCCTTGGTGCTGGGCAACACCAAGCTCATCGGCGCCGCCTTGATAGAAAGGCCTCTTTCCCTCTCCAGCACATGGACGTCGGTATATCTCAATTGCTCGTCGCGGTTCTTGCCGACCCTGCGCTCAAGGCGATCTGTGATGTCATGCGTCTCCAGGACGAGCATGTCCATGAAGGCTGTCTTTCCGTGGTGCAGATGTCCAGCCAGCGCAACATTGCGCGTCTGCTCGGGAAAGTTCATCAGGTCTGTCATGAACTCGCGGTCGAAAAAGACGGGCGGTAGGTCGGCTTCCTCGATGTTGAACTTCTTCTGCTCGACGGGTGCGATGATGGGCTGCGTCAGGGGTTGCGCATCCTCCTCCTCGACGCGGGTCTCGACATCGGCTCCGTACACCTGCTCGGCTGTTGGATAGTATTGTTTGTCTTCGTGGAGGATAATGGCGTTGGACGGTCCATCTGCGAGTCACAAGGTTAGCATCAAGGGCCATCGTGTAGCATCATGGGAGCTCATGCCGTCAAGCTCCATTAGCTCCTGGCCCGTCACGCCAGGCGCTTCGTCCGGTTCATCATCGTAAACATAGTCGCCAGCCTCGACACCCACCTCAGATGCCTCCTCGGACCCGGCCTCCTCGCCAATGAAGTTACCGAACCTATTCGCGACAAGTCAGCGCGCCGCAACTAGAGATCGCGACGGGTTGGAAAAGAAGATACGTACTCGTCGTAGAGATCATCCATCTTGCCCGTTCCAGCTAAGTGAAGCGCAAGATTCTAAAAACAAAGTGTAGAGAGTGGAGGGGTTGGCGACGCGAAAATGCAGCTTCTCCAATCGTCAATCCTGTCACTGTCTCCCAGAGCTTCAGCTTCGACCCTGCCTTGCGCGCGTCGCCAACTTTTTCGATGGGACCGGACGAGGCTGAATCACGTGCGCCACTGCAAGGCTGCGGTCCACTAAGCCACTAGGCCCTCATTGGCCGGAGATCGGAGGCAGGTACCGGTGGGGGTCGCGTGTGAAAATGACAGGGGGGACCACCCACGGATGCCGAGTGCGGCGTATTCGCAAAAGCCGGTGCCCCTCCATTTTCCGTGCTGCGCTTGCCGTTTTTGATGGCAACCGCAGACTGGAGGTTTTCATCCCACCTGGAAGGAGGGGCACGATAATGCTTGTACGTACTGCAACTCCCTAGGTAACTGTCCGGCCTGCACCGCACCGCGCCGCGCCTACCTTAGCCTATTTCATTAAGCAGTACTAACTGTGCTGTAGCAACCTCTTTCGCTTCCTTCCTCAACAAATTTCCCGCCGATTTCCGCTCCCGCCTTCCTCTCCTTTATCAATCTATAACTAAACCTCCGTCCCAAACCTTCCTTCAGTCCCTCGGCAACTCCAAGTCTCGCTCCAATAAACCCTTTGCCAAAATGTCTAACCTTCCCCCCGTCTACATTGTCTCTGTGGCTCGTACGCCCATTGGCTCGTTCCTCGGGTAAGTACAAGACGAGAGAAATATTCGCAAGAGCGGTATTTGAGTCGGAGAGTTCATGATGCTGACAATTGCAGCTCCTTGTCGAGCTTGACCGCCGTTCAGCTGGGTTCTACCGCCATCAAGGGTACGTCCAACCCGTCAATGGCTGGAAACTTGAGCTAACTCTCTATAGGTGCCGTCGAGCGAGCTGGTATCAAGCCTGAGGATGTCGACGAGGTCTTCTTTGGCAATGTCCTCTCTGCTGGGTAAGCACCGTTCTTCCCCTTTAGCCCAACTTCAGCCTGAGCAATGACTTGAAACTTCTGCTCATGTCCTATGTAACTCATGCTAACTTTGCCAGTCTCGGCCAGGGTCCTGCTCGCCAGTGCGCCATTGGCGCCGGCCTCCCCCAGACCGTCATTGCCACGACCGTGAACAAGGTCTGCGCCTCCTCTCTCAAGGCCATCATCCTCGGTGCTCAGAACATTATGCTGGGCACCTCCGATATCGTCGTTGCTGGCGGAACCGAGTCCATGTCCAACACCCCTCACTACCTCCCCAACCTCCGAACCGGCGCCAAATACGGCGACCAGACCCTCGTCGATGGCGTCCTCAAGGACGGTCTAACCGACTCGTTCAAGAAGGAGCACATGGGTCTCTCTGGCGAGCTCTGCGCTCAGGACTACGAGCTCACTCGTGAGGCTCAGGACGAGTACGCCATCAACTCGTACAAGAAGGCTCAGGCTGCCACCGAGGCTGGCCTCTTCACCGAGATTGTTCCCGTCGAGGTCAGCGGTGGCCGTGGCAAGCCCCCCGTCAAGGTTGAGCGTGACGACGAGGTCAAGAACCTGAACGTCGACAAGCTCAAGGTCATGCGCCCTGCCTTCAAGCCCGACGGAACCGTCACTGCCCCCAACGCCGCCCCCATCAATGATGGTGCCGCTGCCGTTGTCCTTGTCTCCGAGGCTAAGCTCAAGGAGCTCGGTCTCAAGCCCATCGCCAAGATCCTTGGTTGGGGTGATGCTGAGCGCGAGCCTGAGCGCTTCACCGTTGCTCCCTCGCTGGCCATCCCCAAGGCCATCAAGCACGCTGGTCTGACCCCCGAGCAGATCGAGTTCTACGAGATCAACGAGGCCTTCTCCGTTGTTGCTCTCGCCAACATCAAGGTCCTCGGACTTAACCCCGACAAGGTCAACGTTTATGGTGGCTCCGTCGCCATCGGCCACCCTCTTGGCTGCTCTGGTGCCCGTATTGTCACCACCCTCACCTCCGTCCTGAAGGAGAAGAAGGCCAAGATTGGTTGCGTCGGTATCTGCAACGGTGGTGGCGGTGCCTCTGCTCTCGTTATTGAGAACCTGCAATAAAAGGAGGTGGATTGGGAAATGTGATGATTTGGAATGACATGACGAACGGCAAGCATATAATGCGGACCGAGTAGAAAAAAGTTAGCATATATCTAATATACCTCGGCATTGGATGCCTTTATCTCTGGCAACAGCCCAGTTCCAGTCCCTGGAGTGTCCCACCAATTATGAGATACCCATTCGTAGTGTGAATAAGCTCATGTATGGGTGGATCTGAGTTGGATTGGGATTCGAACAATCTCTATACCTTCTGTGCTGTCACAAATCCAAAGGGGTCGGGCGGCATAGCGAGTCTTTAATTGGCAAACAGACAAGATGCCTGTTCTTCCTCGGCAGTCCGTTGAGGGTCCAAATGTTACCGGTACCCTGAATAATCACAGCAGATCTGACAGGATCCCTTCTAATTAGGATGCTCTCAGCATTTATGTGATTGCTGAGCTCTTCGTATCTTCTAGACTGCCAGAGTGCTGGCATTCATGCTGTTCAATAGGTATTGCGACATGCTTTGCTGTCGGACTGCTTCGCCCAAAGTGCCAATAAATCCTGAAGGGGGAATGAAAGTTTGTGGTAACTGGTATTTATTCATTGCGCTGCTGAACGTAGGTTTAGCTGCGTGCGATAGGACCACCATAAGCCATCCCCACTAATTTCTCAGCTCGGCAGCTGAAAATCTCGGAGTTTGCTTGTCCGGATGTCTCCCTTACCAATCAGTCACTGGCTGGCCGAAAATTCACCCTAACGAGCGGTTGAAAGAAAACTTGAGAGACGAACTTTTTAGTTGACAGGAGAAGGTATAGATAAACTTGACCTAATAATAAGTAAACTATGAGATCTAATATTATCCTAACATTTAACTTTGTTTAGCTAAGAATTCAATCTATCATCAGGTAGGAGTAACTACCCATGCAGGTAGAAGGGGTCAACTTCATGTTTTCATAACTACCTAGGTGCTCAGTCCGCTTCTTCTCCACCATTCACACTCATAGAGTTCCAGCCTACTCATAAAGTCTATTCTTGTTCACTCAGTACTGTACTCTCAGACAACTAGCCTAACTACCAATTTTGGAAGCAAAAGCTCAATCTTCACTTTGAGCAATGTACCACGGAATCAGCTAATTGCTAAACTGCGGGGTGAGTAATCTGCCTCCTGCTATTCTTCGGTCAACAGCCTAGGTGAATCTGTGACTGTGATAAAAATGGATCTGGGCCGAAGTACGGACCTGGGGTAACGCAGTCATTGGACGTGAGTCATGGATCCCTCCTGCAGCTGGACCACACAGTTGATGCGGTGAGCAAGATCCATACTGTACACATAGGTAGTTAGAAGTATCTTTCCAAAGGAAAATGTACCTTCAGAGACGAGTGCCCAAAACGTCACACAGTGTATAGAAAAAGACAACCCTTAGCCTATCCCGTCCAAAGTTTTTTTTTTCCATGTCCCCCCTCCCCCTCCATCCGACGCACAATTCCCACTAACGGAGGTATATGTGTTAGTCCCCTTCCTCTCTTTTCCTTCACTTCCATCTTCATCAAGCAAACAATCAACCGCCTACTCCAATTGACTCGAATTCCGCGAGCCCAAATCTCTCATCATGTGTCCCGAGCCCGAATCCGCCCCTGCCAATGGCAACCCCAACCCCAACCCCAACCGCGGCGGTCACCACGCAGGATCGCCCTACCAGTCCGTCGGTGACTTCCTCTCCAACACGAACCGGTTCCAGATCATCGAGAGTACACTCCGAGAAGGCGAGCAATTCGCCAATGCCTTCTTCGACAGGGAGGCCAAGATCAAGATGTTAGCCAAGGCGCAACCCCGATTCCATTCCGCCTTAACTAACGCCGTTGCTCTCTTACAGCGCCACTGCTCTCTCCGACTTTGGTGTCGAGTATATCGAACTCACCTCTCCTGCTGCCTCGCCCCAATCGCGCGAGGATTGCGAGGCCATCTGCAAGCTTGGTCTCAAGGTCAGTTCTCCATTTACTGCTTAACTCGTTTCGTTTCGTTTCGTTTGCAGAATGCTGACAACCTGTACAGTCCAAGATCCTGACCCGTGAGTCTCGCGCCTACATCGGCCACGTCCCCGCTTCCGATTGACTATTAGGCTAACGACTTGCAGATGTGCGGTGTAACATGGAAGTGAGTTGAATCAGCAAGTTTTGCCTTGGGAACATGATTTTTTTTTTTAACAGACCATCTAGGATGCCAAGCTTGCTTGCGACACAGGAGTTGACGGTGTCGACGTCGTCATTGGCACCTCCAAGCAGCTTCGGGAGCACTCTCATGGCAAGGACATGGACTACATCAAGAAGACTGCCCTCGAGGTTATCGCCTACATCAAGAGGTGTGTAATTAGCCCAGCGGGGGAAAGACATTGTTTTGCACAGACCGTCGAGGGGGCGTCAGAGTTCTCCGAGACAAGAAAGCTGACCAAGCTCCCAGCCGCGGCGTCGAGGTTCGCTTCTCAAGCGAAGACAGTTTCAGAAGTCAGTATTCCTTCTTCGGTTCATTCTTATTCCACCTTCTTGGCTCTTTCTCTGGCCTCCATCGAAGCAATTGGGTTGTTTGTATCTGGTAACCCTGCTTGGCACGACACACTCGCCCCCGTCATTCGCAGCTGTCACGGTTTGGGTCGACTCTTGACACTTTGGTCATGATATGGGACTCCCGCCTCATCCTCACCCTTTGGTCATTGAACTCGATACGCACCGACGATTTTGTTTTTTACTGTCCCGCCAATGTCGTCCAGTTCGCATCACGCCTTTCAAACCCAGCAGCTGGGACATGCATATCACTCTCAGACGCCGGAAGATTAGGGATGACCCTCTTTTATCATCATGACTGAAGCAAGAGAGCCGGATTCAAACCATGACAGCTCCCTAGGGCCACTTGGGGAGGTTCTCAATATGCATCAGATGGCTGCCAGCCAGATTCCCTCACGCTACCTTCATCGCATCGTTAATCTACGACACCACTAACAAATTCGTCTAGGTGACCTGGTGGACCTCCTCGATCTTTACCGGGCTGTTGATCGGGCTGGCGTCAACCGCGTGGGTGTTGCAGACACCGTGGGATGTGCCACGCCCCGTCAAGTCTATGATCTCGTGCGCACTCTCCGAGGTCGGTCCATCCTCTGAGCTCGAGTTCTTTTGCTGTACACTAACTCAATAACAGGCGTCGTCGGCTGCGATATTGAGACCCATTTGTATGTAGTCAGACTATCCTTGGTCACGGCGGCCTTGGAATACTGGTCATTTTCAGGACTAACGTTTCAATCAACAGCCATAACGACACCATGTGTGCCGTCGCCAACGCCCACGCAGCTCTTGAAGCTGGTGCCACACGTAAGTCCAGAACTTGAGATCCGATGGATGAGCTCTAACAGGTCTGCCACAGACATCGACACCAGCGTTCTCGGTATTGGTGAGAGAAACGGTATCACTGTAAGTTTACTACGCCATCGGCACGTCCCTGATCTTTCTAACATCGAGATAGCCCCTGGGTGGTCTCCTCGCCCGCATGATCGTTGGCAGCCACGACTACGTCACCTCCAGGTATAAGCTGCACAAGCTCCTGGCGCTGGAAGACCTCGTTGCGGACCATGTCCAAATTGTAAGATTGAGCAAGCCATGGCCGTCGTGGCGATAATGAGGGCTAACAATGAGGACAGAACATCCCCTTCAACAACCCTGTGACTGGTGAGTTTTCTTCGCTGTGTTTGCCTTTCTTTTCCGGCTTCTTTGGCACGTATACCATGCGTATAAGCCAAGAAGTGGTCGAGGTGAAAGTGATATATGGCCACGTGACCACCCTGAAGTCTTCCCTTGTCCCATCACCACCTCGACACTGTGCTTTAACGCCCTTTGAGCATCAATTGACTTATTCTACAGGTTTCTGTGCCTTTTCTCACAAGGCCGGCATACACTCAAAGGCCATTCTCAACTGTACGTCTCCTTTTTGGCCTGCTTTGTTTTTCTTAGCTGGACGCGATTCCCCGTCTTGATCTACACGAAAATTCCGTCTCTGCGGGAAGAGAAGAGGGGCAATCGTGACAGCAATCGCATCTCGATCACTGCTAACATCGGCCAGCGCCTTCAACATACGAGATCATCGACCCGGCTGATTTCGGCATGAGCCGATACGTCCACTTTGCCTCAAGACTCACTGGCTGGAACGCCATCAAGAGCCGTGTTGAGCAGCTTGGTCTGACCATGACTGACGACCAAATCAAGGAAGTGTAAGATTCCCTCACGCATGATGGACTTGTGAACCCCTTGTTAACTTGGATTTTAGGACACAAAAGATCAAGGCTTTGGCCGACATCCGTCCTCTTGCCGTCGACGATGCCGATGCCATCATTCGGTCCTACCATCTTGAGCTTCAATCCTAAGTGGGAGAGAATAGGGGGAAGTGATGTAGCAAGTGGGCGGACTAGGTTTTATACACAAGGCTCTAAGGATAATGAGCACTTGGAAAAGCATATGAGATGAACAACAAGAAGAGAAAAAAAATGGGAAAAGACATCAAATACGTTGAGATATTCCACTTGTCGTTTTCCCTTGTGCTCTTTCGTCTGGTGTAAGTGAAATCGCCACTTACACCTGGGGTTTAAACTTGACAGCCAGCTGCTGCACAGTTACGACAGTAAAAATGGGTCAGCCAGACAAGCTATCAAATGAGACGCAGTCGGAAAAACATAGTAAAATACGTATACGAATCATAAATATGCAGTGGATATTTAGTTCTAGAGTACAGGCCAGAGAGGGCTTCTTGTCCTCACAGTTTGCCCTCTCCCGTCAGGAGAAGCACAAACAAGGCGTAATGTTGAGACGCAACTATTCTCCTACAGTCAGTTGGTCAGGTCCATCCATGTCTTAGTGAAGAGACAGGGAGTTAACTGCAAAACAAAAAAAAGACATTGCGTGGGATCAACCAGGAAAAAAATAATAACACGAATGAACGCTGGTGAAATACCCGAACCTTCCTTTCTTCCTTGAATCATGCATGCCAGGCCTCACTCCCTCGCCCTCACCCTCACCCTCACCCTTTCTATGACCTCCCTGCAAACCAACAGCCATATCCCGTATATGTACGACCGACTAAGCCGGGAGGGCATTTTTCGTCTGGCCATGCTTCTTTTTTCCCATAACTGAATCAACCCTTTCTCACCCACCCTCTCACTCACTCACGGTCGATGATGGTATCTCGATCTAGGTCGTCATCAACCCACCCACCGGCGTGACCCTCAGACGTCTCAGCCACTGACTGTTCCGAGGCAGAGCGCTACTCCATGTCCACGTCCTCAGCAGCACTGGGGGGCACGACCCCCTCGTCCATCCACCGGCGGAAGTTCTTGTTCTGCTCCTGCACCTCCTCGGGGCTGAGATCCTTGGTCCATGACGGGTTATGCACCCACTTCTCAAGCAGCTTGCTCTCACGGTACCCCGTCAAGGCACGAAGGAACTTGTCGCGGCGCTCGCGCTGTTCCCGCGTCTTGGGAGCCTGGTCATAGACAACGTACTCGGATGTGCCCGGGGCCCACGCCATCTTGGAGCTCTTGAGGCATATGCTGATGGTCAAGTTCTCGCTGTAGGAGACAGGCTTGGGAATGGCGTCCTCATCGGCGTCGGCATCGCCAGAGGGGAGATTCCGCGTAAGGACCACCTTCTGGAGCTTGGACCTAGGTACTCCTTCGGTGGGCTCAACACGGATAAATGATGAGATGTAGTACTGCCAACGCTCACGGAGTTGCATCTCATCCATGTAGAATGTTGTCTCCTCCCGTTGGAGCCATCGTACAGAAGCCTCAGCCTTGGCAGGAAACTAATCATGTGTTAGAAAGGACCAATCTCCATCGAGTTCAAGTCGGTTCAACTTACCCAGCAAATGACAAAAATGTCTCCGTCCTTAACGCACTTCTCGGCAAATTTCCTAGCGCTGATCTCGGTTTGGTAACTAGTCTCTTCCTTCTCGCGGCTAGCAATGTACTGCTGAATCAGATCAGGCGTCTTTTCTTTGGCGTCGGTGCTGCTGCATGTGAGGGCAAGCCGGCACAGAGTCTTGAGGAGGTCCTGGATCGTGTACACCTTCCATCCCGCCTTGAGGTAGTAGTGTCGCATCACGTCCTGGTACCGTGTCTCGTCCACGTCACCTGTGATGTACTCCTCGATGAGCTCCAGTGTCTTGGGCCAGTAGGTATCGGGGTCGTCGTTCCTGTCAAAGAACTTCATGTGGTTCTCAGTGAAGCCAATGTCTCTAGCAGGCTTCGGTTTACTGAGACGGTCAACCTCCTTGGCCACGGCTGCCTTGCTGTCCTTGAGGTCTTTGAGTCGCTTGTATAGAGTCTGGAAGATGCTGAAGAAGACAAACAGCGTCTGGTTGCAGAAGAAGTTGTACCACGGCCGTGTGAAGAATCCATCAGCCTTCAGCTCGCCATCCGTGCTCAGCAGGGCGTCGCTCTGTCCAACCATGAATGGCTTGGGGATACTGGGCATCCATCGCTCATTGGAAACATCCGGATGGGCGGTGTCTTCAGAGGCATCGGGCATCTCCTCTTCGTTGGCTGAAGTGATATCAGGGGTAGTCTCTTTGCTGCCAGAGGTGCTGTCGTCCTTTTCCTTATCCTTATCCTTGTCCTTATCCTTGTGTCCCCGCGACTTACTGCCGTTACGGCCGGGATCGAGAACCCCTCTAAGAAGATCTCCCTTCTTGCCGTTACGGCGGCTGCGACCGTTGGTCAGCTCAGCAGGGGTGTGGTCCTCCACCTCCTCCTCGCCAGAATCTGGAGGAATCTTGGGGAGCTTATCCTGGATGGCTTCCTCAGGGATGTCAAAGAAGGCGGGGATGAACATCTCGAAAAATTCGAGAATGCGCTCCTTCTCCTGGCTACTATGCTGTCCATTGTGCAAGCTGTACAGCATCATCAGTCGAAGGAGGTCGATGACGGTGTTCTTGTCGGCAAAGTCCCAGACAAACTGATGGCGAGGTGCCTTGCCATTCAACGATCGCTCACGACGCTGCTCCTCATGTTTTGTCTTGATCACATCGACAAGGTGCTTAGCCGTCAGATTCCTCTTGTCGTTCTGCCTCACCAGAATACCCATATGATCCAGACTCTTAAGGTGCATGCTTTGGGTCTGGGCATGCCAGACCTTCTCCCACTCGCGCTGAGAGAATCGCCATTCCTCATCCTTCTGCTTCATGCGCGCCAACAAGACTGGCACTACGTCGAAAGGGTGGGTGTACATGTCGTTGACGACATCGATGCCACGGTCGCCATATATCTTCTTGCAGATACGCTTGAAGATGGATGTGCTCTGGCCAGCAAGCGCAGCAGGCATCTGGAATGTCTCCCTCTCAGCAGGAGACATGGCGAGCATCTGCTGCGCAATAGGCTCGAGGAGCTGGATGCACTTGAGGTTGGCCTCAATGTTGAAGTCGTAGTCGTGGCGCTCCTCCTCGATACGGTGAAGACCCTCCTCGAACTGATTCTTTCTGTGAGCCACGAAGCCACTATCCTCGGACGCCCAAGTGGGATGCGACGCCCACTCGTCATTGAGCACCGAGTTGCAGAGCTCATCTCGCCCGCTGCAGGGCTTGAGGCGCTCTCGCTTCGGGAGCAATCGATAGCTTGGACCGTAGCCACGGCAGTTGCTGAGAGACACCTTGTCCGTTGGTGGTGCCGGTCGGTTGTCAATGATGACATCCTGAGTCTCAACACCCACGAAGCTCTTCCAGAAGTTCATCAGATCGGGGTTCGCGCCGATGAAGAGGGCTCCCTTGTGGAATAATGTATTTCGGTCAATGATGTTCTGACTGAAGAGGTTGCAGAGCTTCAAGAACTCGTTCATCGAAGATCGGTTGCTAAGGAACTTCTTGACACGCTCAAAGAAGGCAATCTCGTCCTGGTTGGACGTTGACGAGGATCGTGGCGGATAAGGCTCTGGCATGACAGGGGTGAGCGTTGGTTCTACTGCGGAACCCTCACCAGACGCCCTGGCGTGATTGAGCTTGGGTCGTTTGCTGCCATTCACAGAAGCAGGGACAAGTCGAGCTGCCGCCGTGACCTCAGCGAGGACAGTTGCGGGCTGAGCTGCCTGCTTGTCCGCCCGAAGCCGCTTTTTGTTGTCCTTGCTCGCACTCGCGGGTGGCGCAAAGCTACCCAAGGGGGGCATCTTCTGGCCATCTCTCATGGCAGGTTGCGGTGTATGGCTTGGACCGGACGGGGTTCCATCTTCCATTCGGCCCGGTGTCTGCTTCGCCTGGCCAGCAGACTCTGGCAAGAACTGCTTAAAGTCCTCCAGCAAATCCGGGGCTGAGTTGAACAAGGTTGTCACCTGTGCATACACATCCTGGATGGGCTTCTGCTCCCGCTGGTATGTCTGCAAGATTTCAAGGAATTGCTTGTAAATCTCAGGCTTGTCCTGGAAGC
This sequence comes from Fusarium sp. NRRL 66088, assembly GCA_013186415.1. NCBI lineage: Eukaryota > Fungi > Ascomycota > Sordariomycetes > Hypocreales > Nectriaceae > Fusarium > Fusarium sp. NRRL 66088. The sequence goes on along the minus strand of JABCKD010001073.1, from coordinate 18,616 downwards.
GGTTCTTGGCCATGATTAGTATACGCTGTGCCTCGTCGGGAGCAGCAATCAGGGGGGCGGGCTTACCTTAATCTTGTTCACGTAGCTAATAGCATGGTTGAATTCGACGGGGCCACGGCGCTCCATGTTTGCCTGATTCGCAGCATTGCCATTTACCGCAGCCGGACCCGAAGGGGTGGGTGTCAATGCATGACGAGCGTTTGGTCCCCCCTCGCCAGGCCCAGTGCTGCCTTGTGGCAGACCGCGTCGCTGGCCCGAGCCAGAGTTGTCGAAACTGGCCGCATTTTGAGCTGCAGCTTGAACAAAGAGGCTTGCGCCATTCTGTACGGGTGTGCTGAACTGAGCCTCGGGGCTCTCAATGCTGTGCTGTGGCCTCTGCTGCCACTGGCCACCCCGCTCAGGAAAGATGGGCTGGCTCGCCGCAGCAGGTCCATGACCGTCGCCCTGATTCCCTCGGCCCGTGATAGACTGTACCGTGGTGCCCATAGGAGTCGTGACTCTGATGGTGTTAGGATCGTTGCCAGCACCGCACTCGATGCGATAACCAGGAGGTAAGAATGTGTTGAAACCCTGGATCAGGTTGGGATGTCCCGCGAATAGCTCCGAAACTCTATTGATGACACCCGGTGTATCAATGCTACGCATGCCGTCAGTAATCGTCCCTCTCGGTCGCTGTGTAGTGATTGACATACGCCTGGCTCTTGAAGTCCTTCATAATGTCAAGGAAGCGATTGTATACGTCAGGCTGATCATGAAACTGCACCTTCACCTGGTCCAAGTAGGTCAGGGCATCCTAGGAGAAGCATTAGCAAGCAGTTCAACATGACAACGATCGCGTACAAGAAAAGGAAACACAAGTACTACTCGTGCTTGTGGAAAATGTCAACGGGGCTGCCTGCATCCGCTAGGATTGTCTAAGGGGGTCTGGGGGTCTTTCTGGATGGTGTTTGGTGATAATGTTGGACAAAAACTGCCAGTCAGGCTGCGGGCCAGAAGAGAACGTGCTTGCATAGCATCCATAGCAAGACGCAAAAGACTCTAAAGCAGCTCAGGGCAAAAACTTGCCAGGATGGAAGGAGCATTGCAGAGGCATAGCTACCCGTTTGGCGGCTTGTCGCATCGCCAGCTCAAAGGCGACTGGCTAGCAGCGACGCGCAAACAACAAACGGTAATTGTCCCCCATACATGCCACTCGCCAAACAAGAACAACAAAGCCAACAATGACATCACATGGACTCACATTCAAGATCGGCTGCTGCCCCTGGGTGATGCCTCCAGGGATCTGGTGAGCCGCCGAGCCAGCGACGCCTGGGAACGGCGCGCCCTGCTGAGCCCCGCGCTGACCTTCTTGCTGTAGGGGGCCACCAAACACGGCAGCGACACCGCTCGCCGCGGCCTGTGACGAGGTCGGGGGCGCGGTGGTATGTGGCATCGGCGCGAACATGGGATGCTGAGGGTTTGCGTTGGCTTGTCCGCCGTGCTGGACGGGTCGGCCGTGCTCGTTCTGCAGTGGCCCGCCAAAGGTGGCCAGGGGACCACCAGAGGGGGCGCCAAGAGGAATCTGAGGATTCCCGTTATGGTTCGCGAGCAATCCGCCGGGGCTATGGATTGCACCGGGGATTCGCGATGCTACCGGCTGGTGGATGGGAATAGAGCCAGCGCTGCTGTGGTGAGTTGTCGACTGGTACCGATCGCCGGACTCCCGCTCTCGGTCGCGCTCCCGGTCGCGCTCTCGTTCTCGCTCTCGTTCTTGGTCTCGACGGGCCATCTCCTCGCGTTGTTGCAGTGCTCGGTGTCGGTCATCCATTTCGCGCTCTCGATCGTATGCTGGAGGGCCACTACCATGTAGCTTCTGGCTGTTCATGCTCTTCTGTTTGGGGGGGACGCATCAGCACAACAGTTCATTCGAGCTCCGGTGCGCCGTGATGGGCAGCGATTCCCAAATCATTCAGCGTTGCTGAATCACGACAGAGATGCCTGGAGGTGAAGGTCGAGGCTAGTCCTGCAGAGGTGGGCGACAAGCGACACACCCACAGCTCAGGAGAGGAAGAGGCGATCGCGACATGATGGAAACAATAGAAAGACTTACACCAAGTGGATAAAAGGCCAGCGCCAGGGGCACTCTACATGGAGGCGGGCATGTGCAAGACTGATGGCGAAGATGAAGCAGAAGCAGAAACCACAGGTGGGGGGGTGATGAGAGGCGGCTCGGTTGAGTTGTGCACTTGTGAAATCCAGCCTTTCTTGCAAACTTGCGAAGAGCTCCCTCCGGCTCGGGTGACGAGATCTAAGCAAGGCGCGGAAGAATCCGCATCACGTGATTGAATTTTTTGCGTTAGCGCGGGCTTATCTCGGGGTGTATGGGGCAATTGGAGGGCGATAATTCGCGGCTTTATCTTATCAGTTGGAGCGCCGAGGTCGGCTATGGTCGGGCAAGAGACATCGTCAGCCTCGCCATGACAACAGAGATACAGCAGTAGCATTCATCGTAATCCGCGTTTTGTTCTATATTTCCTCCCATATATTCCTCAAGTCTACATGTAATTGGTTGTGTGTTTTCTGCACATCTTGTCCGGCCTCTTGTCCGACCTCTCGTCATGTGTCCTAATCATTCCGTTCATCCACAGTCGACGAGGCTGACAGCTCGGTGGAGACGTGGCTCAGCCCGTTTCAAATCAAACAAGTCCCATAGGACAATCAATCATCCGAGGCCGGATATGAGGATGGTCAAGTATATAGAAACGAAATGGAAAAAGAAGAGGGATATCTTGAATAACGCGTTCTGTATAATAATTTAGACCTATTCCCGTCGCTGCCGCGCTCGTTCGTTGCCTCCATAACCACAACGCAACTTCAGTACCAACCAAGCGCACTCCCAACGCCAATAAATGCAACCCTCGCAGACACGTAGTCTACTCAAGACGCTGTATACCAGCTTCGTCGAAGCATCATCATTTCTTTTCTGTAGCATAAAGAGCCAACTTCGGGTTAGAAAAACATGTAATCCTTTCCTTCACCACTGCGCATCGATCCGCGTGGCCAGGACCTTCTCGACTTTTTAGCTATTTCTTCTACCCGTCCGTCGTAGTCGCCAAACGAGGCAATCCCCTAAGCTCCTCGAACTTCAGCCACCCTCTCAAAGTACTGAATGGGTTGAGTTCCAAGGTCTAAGAGGCTGATGGTGGTGGATGTGGCTTTCGAATGATCTTGATCTTGGGTCGTGGAGGCGGCGCCCCAGTTGGTGTACCCGAAGCAGGACTGGCAGACTTTGGTTTGGGAGTGAAATTCGAGTGCGAGTTGAGCGAAACCTTTGGGCTCGATGCCGAAGCATGTGGCGAGGCAGCCGGGCCTCCGGGCAAAGGCTTCCTGATTGGCTGGTCCCCAGTTGGAAGTGGCTTTCTTGCAGGTTTAGCAGTGATAGTGTCCCTCACACTGACCGGAAGACCATCCTTGGGAGCAGCCGAGGGCAGAGATGTTCTGCCGTTGGCGCTCTGCTTCCTCGCATCGCGAAGCACCACCCCAAGAAGCCCAGGGGTTTTAGTTTTGAGAGTCACAATGCGACTCTTCCTCCGTACGCTACCCAGCTCAGGCCCTGATGGCTTCTCTGTCTTAGGGCGCTTGGGTGCCGGGGTGTGATGCTCGTCTTTCTCTGGACGCGGACGCTTGATCGAGCCTGTCGATGAAGGCTCAACGGGCCTAGCAGGCTTTGAGGTTGACGAAGAAGAAACGCTTGGTTGGCGAGAGAGAACCGGTGAAGCCACGATGGTGTCCTTCTCTGCAAGCGGTTGAGCTGGAACTGGACTTTTTGTTTGGGTTTGGGGTTGGGGCAAAGGCGGCGCCACTGGACGCTGGGGGGTGGTAGATCTGTGAGTATTGATCTTGATCGATGAAGTTCTCGGGAGAGGGATAGGTCGCACGGGCTCTTGAGGTGGCGGGGGAGGTGGTTGTACGATGGGCTCCTTTGGCTTTGTTCTGTAATAGGATTTGAACAACACCAGCAACTGTCGCAAGTCAGCACAAGTCAATGATGTTATTTGGCATGGGCGGTTTCTTACTTTGTTAGAGAGCTGCTGCTCAGCCGATCGCTCTGCCCTCCAAGCCTTGGGCAGAGGGAGCGTGATGATCCACTGGGATGCCTCCTCAAACATCATTGCCGCCAGGTCCAACATGCTCTCCATTTCGCATCGACCAAGGCCCGGGTGGTCTAGCGCCTTACGCATCGCTGTGCTGTAGTGTCGCTCATCGCCAGAGTAAGTCTCCTCCATCTCTCGTCGCAGTGCCTTGAGAGCAGCGTCCAAGTTCTCCTTCCTTGCAAACATTTCCTTCCTGGCTTCGATCTCCTGTGCACTATCTTGAACAAGTAAAAGGTCGCCTTCTTCGTCTTCGGGAGGAGGTTCATTCTTAACAACCTTTGCATGCTCTCCAAAAGCGATAGCGGCAAGCCCGGAAGCCGCGGCGTCGATGAGCTTGTTTCTCACGTACGGTGATCGGTCGGTGGTTAGTGAGTATATCAGCAATGAGAACATGGTAGGGTCCATCATGGCCCCAAGATCAATCAGCGCCTCAAAAGCCTTGATTCGAATAAGATCTCTTGTTCCGTCCAGTAGATATTGCCCAAAGTCGATGTACGCCTTGGGTATCACCTCAGCCTTCATCAGCCGTTGCTTCGCGTTCAAGCCCGCGATCGTCCACACATTCTGGTACGAATTGGTCCACTCGTCACGACGTAGGACTCGTTCAATTTGTTCCATTGCCCTGTCAAGGAACTGTGTCTCCTCCTCGTTGGGTATCTTGTTTTGCATGGCAAACCAGTCATCCTTTTTCGAGGGGATAAGGGACGTAGCAAGAGCTTCCACGAGTGTGGCGATGTAAAAGTGGTCAGAATAGGGGTTATCCTCGTTGTTGTTGAAAAGGAGTTGATCGAGGATAAATTGTCGGGCCTCAAGAGGACATTTGTAGGTATTAGCATCTCTGACCTCGGCGATGGCCTTGATAATGGCGCACTGGACGTTGTATTGCTTCTTGTCTGAAAAGTCATTCGGCTTTGGCTGATTTGTTCCCTTGTGGCAGAACATCTCACTGAAGGCCTTCATTAGTTGTCGGAGACCAAGCATCGAGATGTCCTTGATATTAGCCTGCCGCGGTAGTGCCTCGGCGGCCATAGTTCGAATGCCATGGAAATAGCGACGGTCCACCAACGTCCTGGTGAGGAAGCCGGAAGCGATGGGGTGCAGGGGGCCATGAGTAAGGTATAGCATGGCATCTTGTTGAGCCACGACGTCCCTGTCTTGTTGAAGTTGAGACACGTACATGTACGGCTCGAGGGTCCTCTTCATATCGCAGGCCCATTCGAAGTCGGCGTCCACGCGAATCCACTCGTATGATTCTTGGTCCATCTTCCTTTCGGTGTCAGGGTCCCAATCAATCAACTCCCACTGGGCCTGCTCGTCTGGGGTTTGAAGGACATCGCCCAGACAATAGAGCAGCGTATCGTCCAGGTTTTCAGCGTCCATGCTGGCACCCACGTTCTGCTTCTCCTTCATGCGACGGGTCCGTTTGAGACGTTTGTACTTGGTATTGTAGGGAATCTCAAACTTTGTTGAACGCGTTGCATCCTCCCGAATCTCCAGGATGTGTTCGTAAGGTGTTCCGTCTGCTTCATGAATTCGAACTGTCATCGGCCCAGTGAATAGCGGTTGCACCTCGCCCGTCTTGACACCAGCACGGCGCTCCTTGATCACACGCAGAAAGTCATCTCTCTCCAAGGCAGGCTTCTTAACCGTCTGGAACTGGATTTGATTCAGGGTCAGCTCAACGCACAACCTCTTCTTATTGAACTTGGCTTTGACGTCAAATCGCGGGCATCCGGAACCGTAGACCCATTGATTCCAAAAGCTCTCGAGTCGGTATCGTGCACCCTTCTCGCAAACCGCGCGGAATTTTTCTGTCTCGAGGATTGTTGACTTGTCGGAAGCCTCAATCTGGACCTTGGTCAATAATTTCTGGAGAATGCGTGTCAAGCCGTGTCCTCCCGAAGCCTTAATGAGCCGCTTGTCCAAGATGAAGAAGACGACTGGAGCTTTGAGGGTCATGAAGTCCATTTCGAACTCTCCCAGGTGGAGACTGGAGCCAAGGTCATAAAGACAAGGTCGATCAACATCAACCTGTACGAGCTTGTCCGAGAGGGTTTTCATGCGGAATCTGTATTCATTGTTGCCGCAGAGGCGCTTCATGAAAAGATCCGTCATGTAGTGAGCGACACCGATAATGAGCCAGAGGTCGTTTCGAGTGTTTGGGATCATGTTAATTCCAATCCACTGGCTGGCCAGAGTGTGGACAATCTTCCTGGTGACTTCGATCTCGGGGTCGATGATATCCTCTGGGAATAGCAGGCGATTGCTGACGAAGGCCATGGAGTAGAGCGGCACCGTATCCTGCACCATATCGTCGAGGAAACAGATCTTGAAGTTGCCGAAGGGATACCGAGCAAAGGTGTAGGTAAAAAAGTCGGCCGCCATTGTTAGGGCGGCAGAGGTGTTTCGAACCCAGTCGGCGCGGTGTGGTAAACAGTAGGCATGGACCTTGAGCGCGTTCATACCGAGCTTGACTTCATCTTCCTCTGTTCTGGATTCGGACGAAAGATCGATATGCTCAAATGGGCCAACAGCAAAACCGAGCTTCTGGACCGATACCTTCTTCTCAGGTTCAAACGTCATGATCTTCTTGTGGTCGTCGTCTGGATCCACGGTCTCCTCCATAAGGAATCCCGAGCACACAACCGACATTTCCCTCAACTTGTCCTCTTCCGCAAGATTATGAATCCGCTCTTGTCCATCGACCTGCATCTTGTCCGAACTTGCACCGTTCTGCTGTGTAGCCAGCGCTTGCTGCAGGGCATCGCCCAGGGTGCGGGGATACTTGATCGAGATCTTCCAGTCGCAACGAGAACCGTGGTCATCGACACATGGAAATATACAAGAAGCTGTCCCTGGGTGGATGGAGCTCCGAGTGTACATGTGCGTGAAGCGGTTATCCAGGGGATCGACACCGACAAACTGCATGCCATCTCGAGGGTTGGAATTTGTAAAGGGTATTGTAATCTTGAATTGCCTGTTGATCTTTTCGGCAGGATCAAGCCCTGTCGTGGATTTTCTTATGATCAATCTCGGACGATCAGGCTCGACCCTACCACGCAGGCTCACCCTGAGCGACCCGTAGACCGGCGTGCAACCCTCGAACTCTCTATTCTCGGCGGGGACGTCGTTCTTTCGGCTATGAAACACTGACCGAGCGCGTCTGCGCCGAATGTCGTGGTGATCGGCTCGTAGGTTCCAATTCGTCGAGTGGGAGAGCTTTTTGTACGGATCTTGGTAGACAGCTGTTGTTTTACGTCGATGCACCTCGTATGGATCTCCGTTGGCCTCCTTGACATCAGAAACGTAGACATTGTCGGTATCGATCTCGCAGTCGGCGGCATCCAGTGCCACCTCTTCGATCTTATCATTAAAGGTGACAATGAAAATGTTGGTTGTCCCGTCGATGCGCTTATCGCGAAAATTCACCTCGAGATTGACTTCTTGCTTGATGACAAAGTACTCCAGAACTGGGAGGTCTTCCACAGGCGCAAGGCCATCTTCGGCGTCCAAGAGAGAGTGCTTCTCGGGCGCAAGTTCTTGCGACATCGCGACGGTGGCCACTTTGAACGGTCGAAAGCAGGGTCGAGGAAGGAAAGGCCTGAGGGCCCCTGCGAGCTGGTGCTTATGAACGCTGCATCGATGAAGAGGGTAGACCTAAACAGAGAGACAACAGAAGTCCTTGGCGTCGCCGGGCGTGATTGTAATCGTTATCGTGCTCGTCGCGTAGTCATAGGCTTCGGTCGAGGCTTGGGCGCAATTGAACGGGGGATGGCGGAGATGGATTCGCACAAGAAACGGGTAAGCGAGTGAGGGGGAAGGGAGGAGAGGATGGATATTAAAATGAGGAATTAATTAGAAGGAGAGGAAGGTTCCATACGATGGATTTCAAAGAGCAACGAAGCGCAGCACGCGCAAACCTCGAAGATTCTTCAGTGCCTATCGCCGTACGCCTTGTTGGAGGAAGGAGGAGCTCGCGGCGCGTTTCACGGAGCTAGAGTGCACGGGCCACCCTTTCCGCCTGCCAGAATCTCCAGGCTGTGCCAGAGGGTGAGGTGAGGCTCCGAGGTACGTACCCACACCACAGCCTTACCTAAGTGCGCCTCTTCCGCAGCTCCAAATCCAACCGGTCGTTTACATGAAATACCCAAATCCGTCCACACATCAAACACGCACAACCAAGGCAGGCATACCTAGGTGGGTAGCTGAATATGGTATGCAACGATATTCTCCTTTGACATTGATGAGGCCCATCAGCCCCATTATGAGGCACGGCCAGTGGCCGAGTCACTTGAGCTGCGTCGACACAGTCAACATCACATCACCGAGGAATGACCAACAAAGCCGCACACGCACATTGCATGCAACAAAGATCTTAGGACTCCGAGGCACATAATAACTATCAACATCCAGTTCGTACACACCACCTCAAACAGATAAATTTGCCTTCGCCGAGGCGAGCTATGAGTAAGCCTTTCCCAAACGCCAACCATCCATATAGTATAACTGAGTCTCGCAGTGTCTTTTCTGCCGTTATTACAAGCAGCCAAACGCATCACTGCTTGCTGCGTCGCCTGTCCCGGCGCTTCTTTCTCGCCCGGGCCTTGAGGGTATCTTCATCACGGTATTCTTCCGGCAAATCAAAGTCAACCTGGGGTATCTCGGGGATCGGGTGACCCCATGCCAGCACCTTCCTGCCTGTACGCCGATGCCGGTGCAGAGCGCTCTCGCGCTCGTACTTCTTGCTAAAGAACGACTTGAACTCCTTGGGAGGTTCTGGGGTTTTTGGAGCCGGAGGTGGCTTCGGTGGCCGCGATGCTTTGGTCGACGCCGGCTGTGGAGTTGACTTGCGCTTCTTTGAGCCCTTGGCTTTCGACCTCGCCATGGCTTCATCGCGGAGCTGCTTCGCTGGTGACGCCGAGTCGCTCATGTCGCCGTTTGCGCCATCATGATCATCCGCTTCATCCTCCTCATCAGCACTTCCCGAGTCTTCTTCGTCTTCTTTCTCGGCTCGAGCCTTGTCCTTTTCCTGTTTCCGCCGCTTTTCTTCCAAAACCCAGTTTCGGAACTTGGCGAGGATGGCTTGACAGCCCTTGATGAAGTGGTCTCGGGCTGGCTCAAAAGTCTTCTTCTTGGTTTCCGTGACACCACTAACACCCATAACCCTCAGCCAGTCATGACCTTGAAGGCCTTCCAGCAGTCTAATGATTTGATCCTTTTCATGCTGGGCACGTCCCTTCTCGGTATTGCGAATAGATCGCTCCAATCTCTCAGCTCGGCGATGCACCGGCTGGAATAGTTTATCGGGTAAAGGATCCTCAACTGCCTTGTCCTTGGGTTGGACTAGGAAGTTGAGTTCTACGCGCTGCGCATCGAACACGTCGTGGAAGAGGGCATCGCCATAACCTCGCACGGGATATTCGTCAGCGGGGTGGGGTTGCTGCGGTGCTGCGCGTTGGGCACCAGAAACAGCGCGTCGTGGGTCAGAATCGACGACAACGATGGGGGTATCAACGTTGAAAAGGTCTGATGCGGGTTAGAAATCATTCGAGGTCAAAGATGGCGCCCAAGAGAGCGATGGGATTTTTTTTTTTTCGCACGTACGTTGTTCCTTGGGCTCATTCCCAATCACTTCATCATACTCGGGAAAGTATGCAGAGAGTTCACTTTTGAACCTCGTGGCTTCTTGGGAACGGAGCTTGCGGCCCTGTTCTTGGGGGTTTGTATCCTTTGCCTGGGGCTGCAGGCGGTCGAGCTCATGTTTGATGCCGTTGATGACTTTGCTCTGGTGTTTTGTAAGGGTCGACTCCTGCTTTAAAGCGGGTTTCGCGACATCGGTCGGGGGAGGAGGGTTGGTCGCGGGCGTTGTCGTCGCACTCGCCACCGTGGGCGTCGCAGTTTGTCGCGGGTTGCGCGCGGGCGGCGGGACTATGTTGTCGGGGACGATATCGGTCAATCCGTGAGAGCCCTTGGCCAAAATCTCGACGGTTATTCGGGTTCTCTTGGGTTTGAGGGCATCACGGTCGCGATCGTGGGCGTCGAGCACCCTCTTGCTTCGCCCTCCGCCTCCGCCAGCGCCGCTCTGTGCGTGGGCAAAAACGGCTGTGGAAGGCGTCAGGTGATGGTGCGCGAGATGCTGATGCGGGTGAGGACCCTCAGCGCGCCGCGAGGAACGGGTGACAGAGGCCATTGGGAGACGTCAAGAGGCCTGGCATGGTTTCTCTGCTGGCTTCTCTGGCTCCGACGACTCTGTCTCGCGATGGGAGCCACTAGATGTTGATGTTTTTTTCGATGGATTTGGCTTGGGGCTGCGCGCGGCTTCGTGCGACTGACTGAACACGGCCGAACTGCCTGGGCTGCAGTGCGCTCAGTTTGCTTGCAGTCAAGTCGGGGTACCCGCGCCTGCACTGTGGGTTTTTTGCTGGTGTTTGTCTGGCGCGCCCTCGTGCAGCTCCAGGGGCAGGTACCTGCTGAGGCTGCTGAAGCGCAGTGGTGCTAGGGGGTTTCGTAGGGAAGGTGCTCGCTGAGGCCGCTGCACCCCGCCCTCTAGCTGGCTCCTTCCTCTGCCTGCCGCCTCCAGGCTACCACTACCTACAGACGGGATGCTCCTCCCATTCCATGCACCATCGCGTTTCTGAACCATCACCTGGTCCGTGTAAGAAGCATATTGGTAAGCACGAAGCTAACGTCCGATATGCCGCCGACAAGATAACAATTTCGAGAATGAAAGGTTTTTTATCCATATTTAAAATGGCGTTGTGATTCTTTTAGTGAGTTAGCCTTTCCGCGGGAGGTTGTTGAAGAGCAACTTGGAAGTCAAGCACAACTTTAACCAACAGCCTTACGCTGCGAATGCATTCTTATTCCTCAAATTGAGGACTATGGAATGTGCTATTGAAAGAATTGGCCTCGCCAAGAGTAGAGTGAAAGCGATTTATGCATGCTACCTACCTGGGTAGTCAAATGAATGAGCGACCAATCCAAGTCCGGTGTTTCTACAGGGTAAGCATATTACAGCATAGGAGACATTAGGTAGGTACTTGAGAGAGAGAAAATCAACCGAAACTGGGTGTCAAATAAAATGTTGTTTCTTCCCTGTCTTTATAGTACTATCTTCTACTGACTCAACATTGTCTGATTTCACAGGAGATCCGGGAGTGTTGAACTAATTCGACAAGGCATGAACTAGTAGATTAGACATGAACTCCGAGACATGACGGGAAAAGACGTACAAAGCTTGCAAGGTATTAAGTGTCTTGGAGACCATAATTCATGACTGGAATGCTCTAACTGCCAGGGGTATTATAAAAGAAACAAGACAGCCACGCAACCCATCAAAGCTCCCTTCTCATCGTCACATTACGCCGGCAACCTCTCAGCCTCCTCCTTTTGCTCCCGCTTCGCGGCTTGCTTCTCCTCCTTTGTCGGCTTGATGCCTAGTTTCTTGAGCATCTTCTTCACCGGCCTGCCCTCTTGCTTCTCCGCCTCCTCCCTCTCTAGCACTTGACGCTCACGGGCCGCACTCTCGCTCTTGTCCCTGGCCTCGTCCTCCCGACGCGCTGCCTCCTCGGGGTCCAAGATCTTGTCCCGTCGATGTCCCACCCGCTGCGCGAGGTCCTTTCCCTTGCGCCGTGTCTTGATGTACGCCTCCAGCCCGATGAGTACCACGTACGACTTGGAGATGGAGACGTGCGTCATGTCCACGCCCGACTGCCGTAGACTATGCACAAAGGCGCGAAAGTTGGATGCTGGAGGGCGATAGTGCCCGCTTAAGGGAGACAGGGACGACAAGCGACCATTCTTAATCTTGATGAGGCCGGCGGCTGAGATGCGGCTGCCCTGGAGGAAGGACGAGTGTTGAAAGGCGCCCGAGTTCTTGATGCCCACGTAGAGCCGGAAGGATGTGTCGGCGACAAAGATCCATGTGTTCTTCTTGACCGACTTGCGGAGGAGTTTGTTGAAGATGGTTGAGGCTGACATGTGCGTCACCTTTTGGAGTCCTTGGCTCTCGTCAAAACCAGGCGTCGCGTACTTGGCGGCCCGGTCCGCTTCTCGCTGCGACTCAAGTGAGGAACAAGAGCTGCTGCTGTCGTCCTCCAGCGAATGCTCATCCTCGGGCTGGGCTGCCGGGTTGAAGGGCGGTGTGGGATCGTCCGAGGGCACGACGCCGTGGATGCTATCCTTGTACTGCTCAGACGTATCTATGCGCCGGCCGTTCTTTGCCCAGCATAACCTGCCTTGGTCGTCTACCTCGACGAGGTAGTATTGGCGCTCCTCTTTGGAGAGGTAGCGGACTTGTTCTCGTTCGAGTCGGTCTCGCGGACAGCCTTCCAGCTCGACCTCGCGGCCCTCGCCGTAGTCGAGCCAGTAAAAGAAGTTCTCCTTCGTGTTGGATCGTTTCCATTCTTCGTGGTACATGCAGAGACTACTTCCGTATCGATGCTTGAGATCGACCATCTCTAGAAAGTATCGCAAGCCCATCATGCGCGCCTCGTTCTTGCGCGCTTCATTATCCTTTTCGCGTTGCGCTCGGGCGGCTGCTCGTTCTTCGGGGGATGTATCCTCGTCTGACGATGACTGCGTTGACGAGGAATCAGAGAGTAAATTGTCAAAGCCAGCCCGTCGCGCGACTGTGCTCGCCTTCTTCCACTTTTGTCTCGCCGATGCTGATCGCCGTTTCTCCAAGCCATCGGGTCCCAAACTGTCGGGATCTGCGCCGTCAGCTTCTGTCCTCGCCCGTGGCTGCGTCGCCTGTCGAAATTGTGCCTCGCGTATCGCAGTGACCCAACGTGTGCTGGCGTCTAGACCAAAGCCCTCCATCTCCCTCCTTGTGCGATATCCCCGAAACGTCTTTTGAATCATGCGCGCGGCACGGTCCCTCTCGTCCTGGCTGCCGTTGGTCGACATGGTTGCTATGCGCGACTCGAGTGATTGGCGCTTGTGTTGGTGATGTCTGCGCTTAATGTCCTCCTCGCGTTCCTTTTGAACGGATGCGATGCGCTCAAAGGATTCAGGCGAAGGAGGCCGTAGAGAGTCCATGTAGTCTGTCTTATTCATTGGTCGCGATGACGTAGGTAGGTCGAGCAGGTAGTTTGGGGATGGATGGCGGGGTAGTAGAGGAGGGAAACCAAGGAATTGATCTCTTCCTTGAAACTGATGTTGAAGCGAGCCTTAACAACCAGGCAATGTCTTGGCATAGGAATAATACGTGGACTGTTTTATTATTATTAATGCGAATACTAATTCATTATGTGTTGGATGGTCTGGACGAGTTTAAAGAGTTGTCATGATCATACACGGCCTTGTTAGTAGATCGTGAAAGCGTCATCTACCTCAGACGCATCTCCTCAGTGTAAGAGAAAGAGGTCCAAGTCTTTGACATGTTTAGATAGGTACACATTAGTAGAGAACCCATATCACCCAAAGTATTCCCTCTAGCCTTTTCACAACTACTGTTCAAAAGCGCATCGACTCATGAGGATTTGCTTTGGATACCCATGTATATCGTGTGGGATGTCTTGCATGTATATCAAGTCTGAGCTGATGTGCAATATCTATTCCCCAGACCGACCCCAGTATCTTTCTACCTAGATAGAAATCTCGTTTAGTCGCATCAGAACCTTTCCAATAAACTTGACTCCTATCAAAATCCCATCGTCATCCCGCATATCGCTCTCTTCCCCAAAGTCCTCATTGTCCTCGTCCAAGCAGCACAGACATGTGACGACAACTGCTGTGTATCTGTCTCCCATCTTCATCGGTAGCTTAGATTGGGCAAGCCTCACAAGATGATCTTTAATGAAGGAAGACGGCTTGCCAGTCTCTTGTATCTTGCCAAAATCCTCCACCGCCAAGCCCAGGGCCTCGCCTGGAGTCGTATGGCCGTCGTGCTGTACAAAACTCGCCCAGAGGCCAATCTCCAGCAAACAGACCCCAAGGCTATACACATCATGCTGCATAACATACTTGTCATGGGCACGGAGGCCCTGACGTCCTGGGTGTCGATAAAGATTTCCTTCCCAGGTGATGTCGCCCTCGAAGAGAGTCTGGAAGTTGACACTGCGGAACGAGTCGAAACCGAGAAGATAGGCAGATCCCAGAGATGTATTGGATTCGTTTTTGGGAAATAGTAGAATGTTCTCAGGTCGGATGTTTTTGTGGACAAAGTGGTAGGCGTGAACGTAGCTGACTGCCCCAGCGAGATGCCTCGATAAGTCAAGTGCTTCGGTGAGGCTAAAGGTTTGGGGTTGCATGAGACGTTCTCTCAAGGTAACCGGCGTAGTATCTTTTTGGGGCATCTGGAAGACCAAATCGAGTGAATTAATCTTGCGCTGGCCCGAGTTCCTTCTCTTGACGAGTCCATAGCAAGCTAGAAGACCACAGTCCTGTGAGTTGATCTGGTGCAGCTTCCTGGCCAAGTCTTCGGAGTCTGCTCTGACGCTGGAGATATCCATGTCGGAGTGGCATGGGATCGAGTTGACGAGGTATCGTTTTTGGGAGCCGATTCGCTCGATGATTTGGGTCGATGAAAAGGATACTGACTCTGCTTGGCTCCAGTTCAGTTTTTCTTGAGGCAAAGTGACATGGACCTGATCGAGTTCTCCGTTTACAATTCTGCGGAAAGCATGTGCCTCTCCTAGAGTCTCTCGAGAGGCTTGGGCAGCAATGGATCCCCTAATCGGTTCGGTACGTGATGAAGCTTCTAGTTCGGTCTGCAACTCTGTATCCATGGTGATGTCGCGAGTGCGAAAGATGAGAAGCCAGGTTGGGTCAAAGATCCTCTGCCAACGCTCAAGCTGCTCGACAACCTCCTTGATACTGCTCTTGACAAAGGCCAACTTAACCTTCCTGATGCCCTTTTCAGAGATGACCGACTCAAGCTTGCTGACAGTGATGTGTAGCCTGTCCTTGAGCATCTCGTAGAGCTCAAACTGGATCCTGCGTTGGTCATTACTGAGCTTGTCGTTGACTTGCTTTAGAAACCCGATTTGCGTATCTGCACGGCTGAGTATGGCCTCGACTAGCAGGATACTCTCCTTTACATAGTCGTCGGCGCTATTATAATCCTTGTACAACTTTATCAATTTCCCACCGTATCTAGTGGCTGTCAACGCTGGATCCCTAGACCTGGGGACTACTTACTTAAGGACCAAGTCCGCCGCGGCAAATGAAGCCAGTCCCAGCTCCACGCCACTCATCGTGATGGCACAACGTCGGTGTGATGATACACCGAGCTGCCTATTCTCGAAGAGAGATGGTAGAGCTAAAATTGAAGAGTTAAGAGATGGAGAGCAAACAAGGCTCGGGACTCGGAATCGGCAGGGGTGTATGCATAAGCGCCAGCCTCAGCTTCACTGCGCCAGCTTCACTGCTTCGCTGCCCTCCTCTTGTCTCTCTTCCTACCAAGGGAGGTTGATTCGGCCTTCGACTAGCCGACCCGACAACTGAACTCTAGACAAGTTCTACGCGAGCGCAAACTTCGTCGGAAGCCACCGAGAATCGAGGCATCTATATCAGATCCAAGGGCCAAGACTCAACCCCCACAGGGCGGAATGCCTCATCGAGGAACCCCGCCTGGTTACCTTGAAATCCGCCCGAACTCGAAGCGAGGATGCCTGAAAACGAGATAACGTTGGTTGATCTTGTGCGCGACTCAAAAATCGAAACACGGCCTCTAGACTCCCATGTCGTCGAACATGTACTATACCAGACAGGCCGGTCCGCGCGACGCCGACGAGTTTCGAAGACAGAGCGATGGATTAAAGGCAGGCTGCTAGGCCAGGGAACCTTTGGGACGGTGCACCTCCAGACATGCAGAGATGGCGGCGGAAGCAGATTCAGGGCTGTCAAGGAGGTCAAGAAGTTTGTCGTTGTGGGACAGGAGCTGGACTATACCCGGGAGCTCGAGGCCATCATGAAGTTCTCCAATGATAAGGTTGACACCCTTTTCCCAGGCAGAGATCCATTTCATTGCTAATCTCAATAGTACAACCATTGCTTTGTGAGTTCCCAAGGTTGGTATGAGCTTGAAGACGCCATATGTATCACCATGGAATACTTCGAGCTTGGAGACCTCCAACAGTACATCGACACCCCTCTGCAGGAATCCGAAGGGAGACAAATCACAGATCAGATCCTCGAAGGGCTGACGTTTATGCACGAGAATGGGTTCATACACCGTGACCTGAAACCTGCGGTAGGAGTATCCAGCCCCGTGTATTGGTGGCATAGCTGACCAAGGGAGAACATTATGGTCGTCGACAAGAGTCCGGAGTGGTTCGTCAAGATTGCAGACTTTGGCATCAGCAAACGACGGCATCATGATACCTCGCTTCTCACAATGCAGCGCGGGACACTTGGTTTCGCAGCACCCGAAGTTATTGGGTCGACCTCAGACCAGTCCTACACATACTCAGCCGACATGTGGTCATTGGGCGCCATGGTTTATCGCATTCTCACAAGCAAGATGGCGTTCGATTCCATGGGAGACCTGTTCAACTATGCCCGCGGCGAACTCGAGTTTCCGGTCGGTCCGTTGGAATCGTGTAATATCTCTCAAAGGGGCCAAGACTTTGTTCTCATGCTCATGGAATCGTGTCCCGGGTCTCGAGGCTCCGCAGCATCAGCCAGGAACCAACCTTGGTTGATTGAACCTCCCACTCCTATCAATGGAGAAGACCTGTAAGCGTTGATTCAAAATTGTGATGGATGCATGCTAACGATGGGCAGTCATCGGCCAGGGGCTGACAACACGGAGATGGTTAGGAATACAGACCTATCAGTGCCCTCAAAAGCTTGGAGTAGCGATGAAGGACTCATACTCCCTCCATCCCGTAAAGTCGAGACACTGCCCAAAGCTTTATCATCGAATCGACATTCGACCATGGGTCAATCGCAGGAGAAAAGTCACCCATCAAACGCCCTCCTCCCTGAACCCTACTCAACGGTAAAGCCCAAGATTATAAATCGTCCAGAAATTCACTTTGAGGGTCCGGTAGACAACGCACCAGGACGCTCCGCCTTGAAGTCTTATCCCTCCTTTGAGAGACCAGCCTGGAAGCCGAGGCGTTACGCGGAAGAATATGAATACTTGAGCTTGGATGAATACACGGATGAGGAGAACTCGGCTTCTAGCATTTATCCCAGCTCCTCCGCATCCAAACCAGCAAATTACCAGTCAAAGTCAAGACATGCTGTGGCTAGATTGTAAGTACTCCCTGGTGATCATAGTTATCCTCGTATTAACGTCCAAGTAGGAATATCTGCAAGCTGTGCAAACTGGAGTCACACCCCGACTTGATCGAGTCTATACCCCGCAAAGCTCTCTCTTGTGGCCACTTTGTGTGCGATTCATGCCTTCTCCAACGCATTTGTGTGGTATTAGTTTACCCAGAGGATGGGATTTTCTGCTGCGAGAGCTTTATTATTGATGAGAATCTACTACGGCGCCTCATCACTGATCCGGATGTTCGTTCCCGCTGGCAGAGCTACTGGAATCTCGCCAAATCTTTAAGCTGGATATGCCCAGAAGGACATGTGAATACCCGAAGCGGGTTCAACGTAGCCAAATTTGGGCTTGTCTTCTGGCAAGAGTTCATATATTGCAGTCGATGCTGGCACACACTATGCACCACCTACTGCGTTTTTTGCTCACGGAGGCTGAGTGGTACTGCAGGCCATGAATGTGCTCATGATTTGGTCATTTTGCCATTCATATACCGTCTACACGCCAAAGGCACTTTCTCTACCGCCTGGATACGTCAGATCATCGATTGCGCCTTGTATCTTAGGCCTCCCGTGATACGGGTGTCGAGGGCCGCCAACCGGAGGTCAAACGGACCAAGGCAGAAAACGAGCATCAAAAAGAATCTCCCCTCGTGGGAGTTCCTAGACTCGGAGCCAGTTCGTCTTGCACCTTTGCCGGACGATGACAGGACTTTTTCTCAGGGGTTCACTGATGCTGTGTATTCTCGACCACCGCCTAAGACACAAGGCTTTCAAGGAGGGGAGGCCCGAAAAAACCAGGTCCAGGGAATGCAGCCCTGGCCGAGGGCCGAACACTATGAGGGTAACGTCAAGGCCTCTAGGGCATATGAAATGATGCCAGAAGGCAACCCTGAGGAAGAGCCTACCATCACCTGCCCTCGCTGCGGAAGTCCGGGCTGTAAGTTTAACTCGGACGGTCGTAATATCGTTGAATGGTGAGTCTATTCACAGCGAAGCTCTATCTTGACTGACCAAGACGAGTTGGGCCTGCGGCACGCACTGCTTCTTGTGTGGCGAACATGAGTCTGAATGCTCTTGTATGCCTCCCGTATCGCGCAACACTGGTGTTTCCATGCCAGGGTCTTCATCAAGAAACAGAATTACGCCAATAAGGCTTAGGAATCCATCCGAGGACGAAGCAGATCTGAGTCTAGTACGAGCAATGCTAGCTACCATACATGAGTATCCCAACGTTGAGTTGCTCAGAGGCCTCCCCC
>JABCKD010001072.1:0-15607 GCA_013186415.1 Fusarium sp. NRRL 66088 | reverse complement strand
CCTTCCCCCCGTCGTCCATGCCCCCCTTGTTCGGCGGAGAACTGTTCTGCCTCCCCCTCCTTTCGGTGACGATTTTGGGGAAGAGATTCCAAGGGATTGGGTAAAAGATGCAGCCAATTAGTGACGGGACGTATTACATTTTCCATTTTGCCTCTTTTGTGTGACGTGGTATCGCCTTGCCTCTCGCCAGATAATCCTTGGCCGTGAACCACGAACCCTTGAGCTTCTAGGCGCCGCGGATGCTTCCGGTACTGGGCCTCCGGTGACGTTTGTTAGCCCAGTTCGAGACGAGACAAGACGGATGGGCACCGAATGGGAAACCGGGGCTTTGTCGTACCTGCCTTCTGGCTCTGCCACTGGAGAGATCATGTGGCCTCCTTCCCTTGTGACATTGGCGTAGTTTTTTTTTTTCTTCCTCCTCCCTGCCTTGCTGGCGATTACTTTTACTCTCTTATCTCCCGCCTCAATTCAATCTCTTCCTCTCTTCTTTCACCTCCAGTGTCGCCTCCTTGATACGATACGCCCTATCAATGCCCTTGTCCTTCAATCGACAGACGTCTATTAAACGAAGCGAATCACAGGCGGCACAAAGCGAATAAGCCTTTTCGACCCTACCCAGACCCCTGACTCGCTGATAAGCGCACTCCTCCACCTCCCTGATCCAGCCCAGAACCAGTCCACACACACACGCGAGCCACTGATTGACCCTTGGACCGCTTTTCTTCTTTGGGGAGCGAGAGGGGGACACAACACAAGCGACACATCTCTCGCATGCATATTGCGTCCTGCAGCCTACGCCTCAATTATTTGCCAATTTCTTCCTCACCGCGACTCCTGTCCCCTCTCTTTGGATATTTTCCGATCAACTTCGCAAACCTTTTTCCTCCAGACGACAATCAATTGGACCCCAACAGCTGAAAACCGATAGAAACCCCTCCCTCCTTCCCCGCCATGTCTGCGGCACCGAGCCCCACGATCAATGGCCTCTCTGCGCCCTTGCGCTCGGCACTCAAGAGCGAGGACGATGAACGCCCGTATCCGTCTAGCGGCTCTCTCAAAGGTACGTTGAAGAAGGATTCTGTAGATAGTCATCGCCTCGAACCACGTTCGAAGTGGTTTCCTACTGGGGCTGGCTCAACTCAATTCCCCCCTGAGCATGTGATTGAGCTTGACCCGTGAACGGATCCAGGATGTGACGCGCGCGGGCATGCGATGGCATTATCGGGTCTGCTTGGCATATCATTTTTGTGATTGCTCAGCGAGGCCATGAGCAAGACGGACTGACGACCCGGTAAGTTGGCTCTGTGCCTTGCTCATGCGTTCGAGTGATTGTCCTCTGACCCGTTTGCTATGCGGCCTGCGCGTGCTCATCTATTTGCTTGAGCATCACACATGACATTTCTGTACCATCAACGTAAATGAGATCAAGAGCTCACACACCACAGCCGTACAGATTGCGGAACCCGAGTCTGAAATCCAGATGCTGGAGGATGAGTCCCTGCCTATGAAGCAGTTCTCTGCTGGCTTCAGACGACGCCTGAGCGGTAAGCTCGTGCCATCTCAACTCCCCAACGGTTCTTCAAGGTCGTCATACAGCGAGAGCCCTTCCCCAGCTCACCACGCCGAGGACTCGGGACCAACATCCCATCCCACTTCGCATCCTCACAGTCACCGTCGCCAGTACTACAGCGAGAAGCTTCTAGCCCAGGTTGGAGATTGGTTGGAGCATGAGCGGACCAAGGCAGCTGGGAGAAAGTCCAAGAAGACTACCCGTCGACGCAAGTCCAAGTCACCTCCCAAGGCAAAGGGCGCCGAAACGGCCTCAGCTTCTGGCAAGGAAGTTGAACGCTCTCAAGGGTCTGATCAGGAGCAGAATGGTCGTTCGCGTTCTGATTCTATTGACTCTGACTCGAGCGATGTCTCCTTCGACAGACTTCAGCGTATTTTGGAGGATTCCATGGCCCACATGGGCTTCTCGGCGGTTCCTCACTTCCCCCCAAAGTTGACACGCCCAAAGAACCGAAAGGTTCCCTCCCGAGCCTCACTGCGTGGTGCCTCCTCCGATACCGATTATGTCGACGGAGACGCCATCGTTCCCAGCTGCGATGCTTGGCTGGACAACTCCAAGACCATGAGCTACGCAGGCGGTGGGAGCACTGAAGATTTGGAGGCCACCAACGGTTCCGACGATAAGGTCGACAAGGAGCGTGAGAACTGGCTCAACTTCAAGAACGAAATCATTCGTATCGCGCACACCCTCAGGCTCAAAGGATGGAGACGCATCCCTCTTGGAGGCGGAGATAAGATCTCCGTGGAGCGTCTTAGCGGTGCTCTCACCAACGCCGTCTACGTTGTTCACCCTCCTCGTAACCTTGAGGAGGTCGAGAACAAGCGTATGCCTTCCAAGCTTCTGCTTCGTATCTATGGTCCACAGGTTGAGCACCTCATCGACCGAGACAACGAGCTCCAGGTGTTGCAGAGATTGGCACGGAAAAGAATCGGACCACGACTACTTGGTACATTCCAGAATGGTCGCTTTGAGCAGTTCTTCGACTCAATCACTCTAACCCCATCGGATCTTCGCGACCCCGAAATGTCCAAGCAGATTGCTAAGCGAATGAGGGAGCTTCACGAGGGTATTGATCTGCTGCCTCATGAGAGAGAGAACGGGCCCGCAACATGGAAGAGTTGGGATCAGTGGCTCGATAATGTCGAGCGTATCGCCACCTTCCTAGATAAGGAGCTCGAGAAAGAGGCCAAGCCACCAATGGAGCCACGCAACCCCATTGTCCATGCCTGGAAGAGCAATGGTTACGTCTGTGGTACTCCCTGGCCTCGGTTCAAGGACATGATGGCCAAGTACCGTGCCCATCTCTACAGCCACTACAAGGGCGGTCAACGGGAAGTCAAGGACAAGCTTGTCTTTGCCCACAGTGATGTGAGTACACACAGTGATATCTCGGGTGAGAGAGTCAGCTAACCCCTTGCAGACACAATATGGTAACATTCTTCGAATTCGTCCCAATGATGAAAAGTCACCGCTTCTTCAGCCTGCCAACCAGCACAAGCAGCTCATCGTCATCGACTTTGAGTATGCAGGCCCCAACACGCGTGGCCTCGAGTTCGCCAACCACTTCAACGAATGGACGTACAACTACCACGATGCTGCAACGCCATGGGCGTGCAACGACAGGCGATATCCCACCCCTGACGAACAGCGTCGTTTCGTCAGAGCTTACGTCGATCATCGCCCCCGATTCCAAGGAAACGGGTCCACTCCACGACTGACTCCTTCGGACGGGAACTTGTCGAGTGGCACTTCCACGCCCATTGCGACACCACTATCGACCCCCAGGGATCCTCCTGCCAGCAGCTCCAGCTCTATCGTGGAATTCATGCTTGATGCACGAGTGCCTCCTGGAGGATGGAGCGCTGCAGAGCGAGCCAACGAGGAGGAGCGAGAACAGCGCGTGCGAGCTCTGTTGGAGGAGACGCAGTGGTGGCGTCCCGCCAATCATGCACACTGGATCGCGTGGGGTATCGTCCAGGCCAAGATCCCAGTCCTTGACGACGCTGTGAAGGAGGAGGACCTCGGACCTGACGAGTTTGACTACCTCAGCTATGCCCAGGACCGTGTCATGTTCTTCTGGGGAGACTGCGTGCAAATGGGTCTCGTCAAGAAGGAAGAGCTTCCAGAGCTGCTGCAGAAGAGAATCAAGATTGTCGAGTACTGAGAGCTGGCTCCTGTGAGTGAGCTGCGAGGATGTTTGAGGTCGGGGGAATCAGAGCGGACAGCCGAGGTGAGTTGGCTTTGATCTTAATGACGAGTGCAATGACACGGCGAGCCATCCATCGCCTGGCATCTAAGAGATTGATCAACTTTTGGATGTTTCTCTTCAACACTTTTTTAGTATCAGCGACGGCATAGAATCTTCATTTGAAGAGATGCACAAGCAAGCTTTTTGCCTTTTCAACAATGCCATAAAGTATCTTGTAGATACGCAAAATACAATAAATGATATATGTTGAAAACGAACCTGAGCTCGTGGGGAGGCTTGATGTCGTAACTCGTGTCATTCTTTCATGCTTACATGTCGTCTAACTAGATGCTTATGTCCCACCAGTAAATATGTCGTAAATTTTATACATCTGATGATTGGCTTAAGCATCAAGCTTCAGACGATCCAGCATTGCATCAATCTTGCCCAGCAGGATCTGATAGTTGATGGCGTCAGAGGCAAACTCATCCTCTGCAACCTCACCATCGAGCGTCCGTACAGCTCCCTCAGTCTTTGCCTCGCCATTGGCCTCCTTTGCCGTCCCGTTTGCCTCACCATCTTGCCTAGCTGTACCGTTCGTCTCTCCTGCAGAGATGATGGCCTGATCCGCCATGGCAGCTGCCAATTCAGCATCGATCTCACCCGTCTCGTCCATCATCTCGTCAAGACCAGCATCCTCGAAGCGTAGTCTGAATCGATCTGACAGGTAGTACCGAATATCATCAAGCAACTCAATCGTGTCTGTCTCTTCACGTGCTGTCAGACGCTGGGCGGATTCTGCGATCAGGGCTTGGAAGTCCTCTTCGTCGATATAGTCCTCAAGACGATAAGCAAGATAACGGGCTGCAAATTCTTCGAGACGTTGCACGCGAAGGTCCCAGGCAGCGTGGATGACGTCGTAAATGTTTATGGGCTCCATCTCGACTGTCTCATGCTCGTATTCCTCCTCCTCGCCGTCTTCATGATGACCGTGGGTGCGATCGACCAGGACGTTGGATGTGCCGCTGCCTAGTGTGCTGATTGCAACGGCAGCCTTGCTCTTCAGGTTGTCGAGGAACAGCATATCGGCTGCGTACAGAAGATCGAGGGCGTGTTCAAGGGGGCAGACAACAGTTTCTGTGTAGAGGAAAGTGAGGATAATCTCGAGAACAGCCGGTGAGCAGTCGACAGTGACGACGCGGAGGTGGTCAGCGCGGTGAGACTCGACAAAGTCGCCCGAGAACATCTTTTCAAAATACTCGCTGCGGATGAGCATGGCCTTGTGAGCAGGATAGAGGACCGACTTGGGGGACTTGGTAGAGCCGTTGCCGTTGCTGGCTGGGCCGATAGGTATGGTCGGTTTGTCCTCGGCTTGCTCGGGCTTTTCCTCTTCGACTTCGACCGGCTCATCTGCGCGGAGGAGAACGTCTGCAAACATGGCGTTGTCGTGTTGCCACTTGACATCCTTGACTCGATCCAAGTCTACCACCATTTTGTGTCCCACGACATTCTGTTGGAAGAATTCCTCCAATTGTCCCCTTGCCCTCTCCACTTCGTCTTGATACCGTTGACGAGCAAGCCTCCTATCGGCCCCGGCGAGAATGGCCTCCCATAGTGACTCAACCTCGAGCTGCTTGCTAATTCTGGACAGACCGTTGAGTATGTCCTCCTCTGAAGCATCGGTCCCCGTAGGCGCAAGATCTCGCGGCACCTCGCCCAAGTAGAGGTACCTCAGGACGATCTGGAAGGCTTCAACAGGGACAGCATTGGCAAGATTCCAAGTTGCGGTGTTGGGAGCAGCGGCCAACTTGGCCTTGAAGTAAGGTGACCTTGCAGCAAGTAGGAATTTGTGTAGTTCAAATGAGCGTGAGCCAGCGACGAGGGTAATATCTGCGGTGCTAGGTGAAGGACGGCCCAGGAGAGTTGAGATGTGGGAGGACCAGTAGACGTAGGGGTCTGAGGACTTTGAAAAGTCGTATTGCAAGAGGAGGTTACGGATGCGGTCGTTGAGGGCGTTATAGATGCATCGCTCGCCCTGGAAGGTGTTGCGCTCGGCGAGGGCGCCTTTGGTGGTTGGTTATTAATGTGAGTTTCATGATGAGATATAAGTAGAGACAATGCAACACAATTAACACAATTAAACATGAAACAGAATGAATTAAACTTACCAGACTCTAATAGTAGTTGAACAAGCTCATAATGTCCACACAAACTCGCCTATAACCGGTTGTCAGCCTCCCAGCTCAGAACTCAAATTTCATGACAAAAAGACCCACGATGATGAGGGGCGTATAGTCAAACTTGTCCTTGCCATTGATGTTGACGCCGCGGCTGATGAGCTCCTGACAGGTCCTCAGATCGCCATGTCGACAGGCCATGAGGAACTCGTGAAACTCGGGGCTGTCGTCGAGAGGGTTCTCGTCGCGAAGGACGCCGCTCTTGATGAGCTGTGCTTCCTCGCCGAGTTTGCCTTCGAGCTCATCTTTGCGGAGGACCATGGTGAAGCAATAAAAAGTATATAAGCCTTGAGAAAAACGGCTGATAGAAAATATATAAAGTCTATGAAAGAAGTCAATTCTTATCTCCGAAGACCGTAGTAGGTCTTGATTATCAAATCAAAATCATGGACCCCCTCCAAAAAGTCGCCATCACCATAAACGGCCACAAAATTCCCCTCAACCAATCAATCTCGACCCGTTCCTCGACGTCACCGCCACGATCCTCTTATCGATAACGGACCTCTTTCCGGGTCAACCCCGGGTGGGCCTCTGTTGCCATAACAACGGCGCCAGGTGTTTACTCTGTGGGACTTACCGGGGTAAGTGAGTGGGAAGTTCAAGTTAGTCCAGGCCCATTTTCACGACCACGCTCTCTTTGTTTAAGCTTCGCTTTCCCAATTCTCTCCTCTCTCCTCATCCTCATCCTTTCTCAAACAAACCTCTTTAAACCTCCTCTCGCATCGATCGCGAATAATCTCTACTAACCGACAGCAGGGCGTGCGTGTGTGTTTTTTTTACTTTCTCATTGTTCTTTGCTACTACTTTGTCTTGCTTTGGGTGTACCTCTCGTCCCCCACCACCTACCGACTCTATTTCGTTCAAACGGCGTGAAAGCTATCGTCGAAGCAGGACTGCATGGGTTGGGACCGGTTATTTATCGTGAATTGGCATTGATCATGTCTTCCGAGGACAAGTACGAGACGTTGGAGAAGATTGGTAAGTTCACGCTCAAAGTCTCTTTTCTTTCACGGCTCGCTTCACGCACCGCCTATTCACGGTCGACTCACCGACTGACACAATCTCACCCACAGGCCATGGCTCCTTCGGTGTCATCCGCAAGGTTCGGCGGAAGGCTGATGGCTTCATCATGTGCCGAAAGGAAATCTCATACCTCCGAATGTCGCAAAAGGAGCGCGAGCAGCTCCACGCCGAGTTCCAGATCCTGTCGACCCTCCGCCATCCCAACATCGTCGCCTACTACAACCGTGAACACCTCAAGGTCAGCCAGGATCTACACCTGTACATGGAGTACTGCGGTAATGGCGATCTCGGCCGTGTCATCAAGGACCTCACGATGAAGGGCCAGAGGGCCCAGGAGAGCTTTGTTTGGAGCATCTTCAGCCAGCTGGTCATGGCCTTGTACCGGTGTCACTATGGCATCGACCCGCCCGAGGTTGGCGCCAATGTTTTGGGCTTGACACAGGGGACTGCGGCAGGTCCCAAGGTTCCCTCTGGAACTATGACTATTCTACATCGTGACTTGAAGCCTGAGAATGGTGAGATTTTCTGGTACTTTTTGTTTACTTGGCGGTGTAAGCTAACAACCCCCAGTTTTCCTCGGCGAAGACAACTCGGTCAAGCTTGGAGACTTTGGTCTCTCCAAGATGATCAAGTCCCACGACTTTGCTTCTACCTACGTCGGCACACCATTCTACATGTCGCCCGAGATCTGTGCCGCCGAAAAGTACACGCTCAAGTCAGACATTTGGTCCCTGGGCTGCATCATCTACGAGCTCTGCGCACGAGAGCCCCCATTCAACGCCAAGACACATTTCCAGCTTGTGCAAAAGATCAAGGAGGGCAAGTTCCCTGCCCTGCCGGAAGTCTATTCTCCTGAGCTTGGCCAGGTCATCAAGGACTGCCTGAGGGTCAACCCTGACCGGAGACCCGACACAGCATCACTGCTTAATCTGCCTGTGGTGAGGCTCATGCGCAAGGAGAAGGAAGTTGTCGACCTCAACAAGTCACTCAAGCTCAGGGAAGACGCTCTCCGTAAGAAGGAGAGAGAGATGATGGAGAGGCTCTCTGGCCTTGAGATGGAGAAGGAGCTTATCCGAGAGGAGCTGGACTCGTCGCTGCGGAGAGAGTGGGAGGTCAAGGCCCGCCTCAAGATTGATCACCTGGTCAACGCCGAGATTGAGCAACTACATGCCCGCTTCGAGGAAGAGGTACAGGCCCGGGTAGAGGAAGAAGTTCAGGCTCGTGTTGAGGCCGAGCTGCAGAAGAAGACAGTCGCCTTTGTCGGCTCAAGACCCCAGAGCCGCGAGGACGAGCACCCAACATCACCAGCCAAGTCCGAGTTCAAGCCGGATTACCCTCACTCGTCAGTCAACACGAGCGGAGACGAGTTCCCCTCGACGACGGACCTCACCGAGTACTCCATCGACAGCCCCGAGAGCTTCCGGGAGACAAAGAAGACGACGCGCACCCCCTTCAGCCGTGCGCAGACCATGTTCGTGGGCAATGCTGCTAATACGCCCATGGATATTGAGATGGGTTCGCCTAGCCCCATCGCCGCCATCGAGTCGCTGTCCCTATCACCACGACGCAACGGAGGTACCAAGGCCCCGACATATAACGCGGGCAACATCTTTACGGCCAACATATTTGCCAACAACGCCAACCGAAACTCGGGCGAGAACCGATGGGATAACCCTCGTGGTGAGCCGACCTTGTCTGATTCTGAGGACGACGATATCATGCCCTCACCGACTCGCAACATCAAGTCGTCCAAGAACCCCTTCACATCAAAGACTCGCCCTGTCTTGACGTCGCAGAAGTCGTGCCCCATCAACCGACTCAAGCCTGCGGCCTCAAACCCTGGCTTTGTCTCGAAGCAGCTCATGCCTCAAACCGAGTCTGGTCCTAGATCTCCCAACCGGCGGCTTAGCAAGATACCATCTGCGGCGTCGCTTCAGCCTGAGACTAGCACCGCTCAGGGTCTAACCCGCACTCTATCGCTCAACAGCAACAGGAAGAACGCAGACGAGGCGATGGGCAGGATGGTTGCCAAGAACAACATGACCAACATCAAGGGCCGAACCCTCGTCGAGCTGCAACAGGCTCGTGCCGGTGGACGTCCCATGAGCGCTGTTGTTCTTCCCACCACTGGTGAGAACGTGAGCCCCAAGAGGGCATTCAGAGACCGCATCGGCCTTGAGCGAAAGTCGAGCGGTGACGAGCCCGTGGCTGTATGGGATCCAGAGCGTGACGAGATGCCCAGTCCATTCCTCGTCCGAGCTCGACGCATCGCCCGGGTATAGGCCTCCTCGACGCTTGCGTCGCAAGATCAGAGTAATCAGGCCAAGGGCAGTTGACGCCCTCGACCCTCGTTTTGTTCTTATTCATTTACACTTTCCTTTGTCTATTCTATTCCCCCTACATTGAAAGAAGCAAGCAAGCATCATGAGAAAGAGACAGAGGAGGAAGTATTGAAGGAGATGAAAGAGCGAGTTGTTGGAAACGAAACCATGGCAAGCGGCGTTTTATGGCGTAACAAGGAAAGGGGGAGGGCAACACAGCAGCAGCAACACAGCAGCAGCAGCAGCGTGAAAACCATCATATTTGGTTTGTTGGGGTTTTTTTTTGTTGTTGCTTTTTTGTTTCCCTTTGTCTTGATTATTGGTCGGTTGGCATAACTTGATGACGGTCGATCGGTTTTTTGGTCTGGTCTTGATGAGGCGTGGGAAAGGGAAGGGAAAGGGGGGGATTTGAATTGTGGTATTCAATGGATGAATGGGATTGATGGATTGATTGATGGATATTGGTTTCCCTTATTGTGCTTTAGACGTTGATAAAAAGACCATGATTATTTGACTTATGTATCTTGATACTGTGGTGTTGTCTATGAGTTGACTCTATCAACTTGTATGTCTCACTCACAGTTACATACATAAACACACATTGAGCTCACAGATACATGCATATATACATACTACACATTGAGTTATGTTTGATAGTAAACTTGAACCCTTGAACAATTGACAACAGAGAGTATCCGTATATCCTCACTGAACCAATAACTGCTCAACCTATCCTCTGAACCAATAATTACAAGTCCTCGGTGAGTCTCCAATAAGAAGCATCCATCCACAAACCCCCCTTGTCTAGTCAACTATTGCACTTCGAGGTCATGGCATCTTTCAAACTCCCTCGACAATTGGTCACGATGGTATATATACCCTTGAACGCGGAAGCACAACCCGCCGCATCTCACTGCTTTTTACTACTGCATCATCAGATCATCAAGCGTTCGTTCAATGGACGGCAGGCAGCATTTCTTATCCAATGTTCAAATCAGCCAGCCCTATTTCCTTAAACCACGTCAGCTAGTGTCCCCCTTCAGTTGGGCATCACTGCATCCTTATTAACCAAGCAAGCAACACACCAATATTTCTCTCCCTTGCAACGCCATGCATATGCATCCTATCCCCCCACCCTCCTCATCTGCACCCCAGAACCAGTCGTCCGGGCGAGGCGACAGTTGGAGGCGTGCGTACTTGCAGAGACGACATGATGAGTTGTCTACAAGTTCACCAAACGGAACAACTACCTTTGAACAAGGGGTATCAAACTACAGAGCAAGGGCAATCCATGTTTCTTCAACATCACAAGTCACATCACATCATAGAAAGCGGCTTCTATACAAGTCGACAAACTTGAATTGGAGTAATCGCAATGCTCAAACGAAGAAACCAAGGGGGTATTTTTTTTCTCTCTCCATCCGCAAGCTAAAAACACCACACAGATTTGACAAAACAATTAAAAAAAAAAATAAGAGCAAAAATAATAAACATATTCATCCACCAACAGAGCATCATATCAACGCCAAGTAGCACCGTGTCAGCCGTAAGGTAAGTGTCCAAGAAACAAAGCAGAGCAACTATAAAAACAGCATTAAAAGTCGGCCGCGAGGCCAGTTCCATCTTGCGTTGCGTAGCGTGTTGTAGCCGTGAGGCCCATCAATCTTCCGATATTCCCACGTTCCGGGCGCCCTCCCTAATAAAAGTGTCGTGTCGTTAAAGGCTCGTGGTATAGCCTAAGAGCCTATCCATCTCGCCGTGGTTGTTATAGTTGTTGTTGTTTGTGAGAATGGCGGTCCTGTGTAACCCGCGCAGGACCTTGTCTTTCTCCATCTCGTTTTGTCTTATTTTTCATCTCTTTTTTTCTCCTTTTCTTTTTTCTCTTTTTGGTTCGTTAGTCAATGGTCTCTAACCATTGTAATACCTCGAGGCTCCTTGGAACCACCAGGGCGATTAGGGAGGGTCATTAGCCTGATTAATGTCGTGAACGGTGGGAGGTGCTGTGACGATGGGATGAGCTGTGGCCGTGGCTGTGGCGATGGGACGAATGGTGCGACGATGAGTGTCTGTGGTGATGATGCCGGCTCGAGGTACTGCTGCTGTCGAGATCACGCTCCAAGCTTTCAACCCTGGACCTGTAACCCTTAACAATCTCTTTGATATGGGCGATGCGGTCAAAGTCCACCTCAAGCTCGTCCAGCTGCTGGAGGATCTCGGTGTAGCGAGCAATCTCAGCGTCGGCTCCCCCAATGATACCATCGGCTTCGTCGTACTGCAGCTGCGTAAAGCGCTGTGCTTCGTAGCTCAGGTGCTGTATCCGCTGCTCGATGCTGGCCATGAGATGATCAAAGTAACGACCCAGAGCAGACAGCGATGAGCTATCAAGCATCAAGAGGCCCTGGCTGCTGGCGCGGCTGGCGGCGCGCGAGCTGCTGGATCCCCCTCCCAGCGCCGCTTGGCCCTGGCGTAGCAGTTGGATTTCCTCGGCATCGAGGCCTAACTGGGTGTCCGGGACGGCCTGTGCCGACATGGCGGGCAGCCGCTGGAGGGGCTGCTAGCTACGGCGCGGCGGGGCCGAGGGGGTCGTGGAGGCGACGGATGCGATTGAGGTCGGGAGGGTCACAGGAAGGTTCAGGTGCAAGGGGTTGTCGCCGGACGGCGGTAGGGTATGTGCCGAGCTGGCGGGCGAGGGGAGATTCTGTGTGTATATAGGACGGCTTCAGCGACTCGGGACATGGACTGTAGCGGTTCGGAAGCGGCCAAGAGGCCGAGGGGGGAGTCGGGACTCGGCGATGTTGGGGTAGAGGTAGAGGCGCGGAAGATGATGATGCCAATGGTTGCGACAAGAGCGCGCACAGAAGCGACGGTGATGGAGACGGAGACGGAGACGAAGACGACCAGGACGACAACGGGGACAACAGCAGCTGCGATGGCGCTAGAATCGGCGTGTGCTGTGCTGCGCAGAGCATCATGATATCGCGACCGAGACAATCATGAGCATCATCGGCGGGGAGTGCGTGTGGGTATGCGCAGGTAGCGTAGCGTCTCTTCACTTGGGAATGGTGTCAGTGTGGTGTCGTTGGGTCGATGTCGGGTCGGTAGGTTATCTTGTCTGGAGGCTCCCAGACCTCGCGGCACCCGGACGAGGAAGAAGAAAGAGGAGAGGGAGGAGAAGAGGTGTGAGCCGGCTTCTCTTTTTGGGAAAGGACGGGAGAGCCGTGATTGGAGAATGGGAGGAGCAACAAGACGGAGGGGAGGGGGGGGAGCACGCAGTAGAAAAGGGCCGGTATACCGACCGAAAGGCGGCGGAGAGTGGGCGGCGTGGGTTTCGGTGAGAGAAGCAGGGATGATTTGATGGGGGTAAGGTAGGTAGACCCAGGTCAGTTGGTAACCAGGGTCAAGCCTGACGTCGACCGGGGTGCGCTGCGCTGCGCTGAGGATGGTGATGACGATTGGAGAGAAGATGAGAGCCGACAGGACAGTCGAGTCGAGTCGAGTTTGTGGGCAGCAACGGCACCAACAGCACAAGCAAAAAGACAAGTGCAGAGGAAGAAAGAGACGGCGCGTGGGAGGTGCAGTGACCAGCAGGGGTATCGTTTCTTTTGATTGATAAAACCCCCGGTTGTTAGTTTCTCTGGGGCTGAAATCCGTCGATGTTGGTTGGTGGTGTTTTGGAGGGAAAAGACGAACTAAACCAGACAAAGATGGGATGGGATGGGATGGATGGATGGAGCGGAGGGAGGAGAATAGGAAGGAGGAGGAGACGAGGTTGCACGAGTTGCTTGTGATGCTTGCACGTGCAACTCGAACTGTCTGTCTTGTTTCAATTGAAGAGAAGGTTTCTTGGATGAGCCGCGGGACAGATTAGAGTCAAGACAAGACAAGGCACGGGCGTGTGACTTGATCTTGTCTTGTCTCGAATGGATCGCTTCGTATCGTGGAGATGGAAATCAGTGCGGCGGCGTCTAATAACAAAAAACAAAAACGGTGACAATCAATGGATGGATCACCGCCCGCCTAACGAACAAGACCTGGGGGCCAGGTACCGACAGAGCGGAAACCGGCGTCAGCAGCACCAAATCTCAGTAGCGCGCGCTAGCTGAGCTCTCCAAGGGCCGATCTCTCGAGACCGATTTTTTCTTTCTTTGCTTTTCACGGCAGATGAGAAGAAAGAAAAAAGCAATGATGGTCGGTAGGGGAACTGTTGGGGCGGCGGACAAGGTTTGGTTTGGCGCAAGAGCCTAGCAGGGCTGTTTGATGAACCACAGCTGTTGATGGTGGTGGTAGTGAGTGGTGCTAGGACAAGGTCGGTGAGAGCTTGTGTGAGAGTAGGCGCCCCCAGACCGTGGTGAGAGGAAATAGGTCTAGTCGCCAAGGGAGAGAAGAGAAGAGGAAATAGGATCAGAAAGTGAGAGAAAATAAAAAAAAGAAAGAAAGAAGAAGAGAAAAGTAATCGACCAAAAAGAAAGAAAAGAAAAGAAAGGAGGTGGTGCAAGAGAATGGAACGATATAATAGTCGATAATGCGAAAAAAACATAATGACAAAGTCAGGAGATGGATCATGATACACCTCAACCGTCATGACCCGGGATGGATGGGATGGATACATGATCAAACACACCGACCTATCTCTTACACTCACTTTACAGTACTGTACTGCCTCTCCCCGTCAACCGATGCCGAGTCCACCACCTCACGAACGGGGAGCCGCAGATTGCTGGCTGGCAACATACGACAAGGAGCTTGCTTTCTCTTCCCATGACTGACCGAACCGACGGACGGAATCCCGGATCATGGACCGCCTCGCTGCCTTTCATTTCTCGTCTTCGTTTGTGGGACGGGACTTGCTTGATCTGTGTGTAAGTGGGACGGACTATTATTATATCTTCTATCTGCCTCGTCTTCGGTTCAACTTCCATCTCGATGCCAGGTAGTCAGGTACTGAAAAGGTCAAAATGGAGACGCGGATCCATGTACATCCAGTATTATTTTTCTTCCTCTGACCGCCGCTCTCTCAGCCTCTGACAGATTCCCATGCCGTCTTGTCCTGTCCTGTTCCCCTCGGCTGATCATGACGGAACCGTGCCACCTCGGGACATTTGAAAAGAAGTCCATGGATCCCCGGGCTTTTTCTCTGGTGTCCTTCACCTACCCACGCACGCGCGCGCCTTGGGACGAGAGCCACGCTTGCATGGGGAAGCAGAGCCACGCTTGCTTGCATCCATGGCAAGGGAAGGGGAGCCACCCGCGGGGAACCGCCTGAGGAGCCCCGAGACGAGATGCGACGCGGTACCTACCGTCAGTCTTGTCTTGTCTTGTCAGTCAAATCATGGATGGAAAGTCAGATCACGCCAGTCCGGGCGGTGACGGTAGCAACATCCAATGCGTATTGCGTAGTAGGGACCCAGCAACGGAGATTATCTCCAACAAAGACTTATGGCTCATACAAGCATCTGCTTGCTTGCTTGCTTGCTTGCTAGTCATCAATTCAATGGACCACACCACCAGCCCTACCTACATCTTCAAAGACATACGTAGTGATTACCAAACTCGGTAGGTGCTAATGTAATGCGCACGTGTCTCTCAATGCATGAGCTCCACTCATCCATTTCTCTCTCAAACATCCATCATCAAACATCCATTTCATATCCTCCATGATGAGGCATCCCGTCCCAAATCACAAAGTCTTTACCTATCATTTCCACCAAAGCCCGCAATTACAAGTACAAGCAAGCGCCGGCATCTACCGGCCCACATTTGGCTGAAACCTCGACCAAGACATGTCCAGGGCCCTGTCTCAAATCACTCTCATCACCATCACCGTCGCTTTCGCCGTCCCGTCGTCGCCATCACACTCACCCATACCATACCATACCATCCATCTACCTAGCCTCTCCGTCGATCCGGAAATCGGCCTCCAGCTCCCCGAAATCAAGCCCCCTCCAGTAGTTCTAGAGCTGGCGATTGGGTCCTTGGCTGTGGCGCGCGCCAGACGAAACACATCCTGGCAGGGGGCACACACGACGAGCAAGGAATCACTCGCCAAAACCCCTTCAGTGCCAGCCACACCAGAGAGACTTTTACCTGCCAGACAAAAACAGCCGCTGTTCATTCGACCTCGCGCGTTCGTCCCGTCGCTCAAGGCGTTCATGTCGATTTGCACTGCATCTGCATCATGCATCTCGCCGCCGACGTGCAGGATCCCATCCCCCCCATTCAGCCTCAACATGACGTCCTAGAGGCACAAGACCTGTGCACAATGATGCTC